>NJDC01000671.1:112827-151444 GCA_002245475.1 Calephelis virginiensis | reverse complement strand
ACAAACCATCTACCATCCAACCAGAGCCAAAACATTTGGTTTGGATAGGTGAGCCCGTTCTTAAGTTATCAAATTACATCGCTTGACATTAATGGTTCGATAGTAGCGCAGTCTGCCGGACCCAAAGTAAAACATTCCAAAATCAACGACTACTTACAAATAGAAAAATAATTAAGAAAAACATTTTCCAGAGGAGCAAATTGTGAATCTAAACCATTCTCGAATCAAGGGGACACACACACAAAAAAAACATCAAAATCGTTCCAGTCGCCTAGGAGTTCAGTAACAGACACACGAACACAAGAATTATATATATTAAGATAGACTAGACACTATTAGGACACCTCATTGTCAGAAAAACACTTTTTCGTTTGCATTAATTAATTGAAACGTTTGTATGTTTTCTTATTGCCTTGTAATTGGTACATGAAAAATATATATTATAATTAACGTAAACACTAAAATTTATTTTTATTTGCATTAAAATAGAATACAATTCAAGATGTAAAACAGAGTTTTGTCTGAAATTTCAATACAATAAAATATGCTAACAAGACATTTCCTAAATACGAGTATAAGAAATACACGTCACATATCGACCGGCTACTTTTCAAACTGGAATGTGGGTGACATCACTGATGTGACGATAAGGAAACGTAAATCTGTCGCACCAAACCGAATAGTCAGTAGACCCTTACAGAACTACGGCCTAGTTTGAATGCCTGCAAAAATATGTATTATATTAATAATACTTAAAGAAATATCTAGTTGGCCTCCTATATAAGCATAAAAATAATAAACTGAGTTATCTTCATAGAAATGTTGCACTAAATGTAATAAAAATACATTTTATGCCAGTAATAATTAATAAAACCTGTGTGGTCTATCGGTTCGGTGTTGGACTTGACTTCATTAAGTCCCGGTTTCGGACCACAGGTCGGGCAAAAAATAATAGGAAATGTGTTATTACAATTCTCTAATAAAAACGGAATTGTGTAGGTATGTGTTTGGTGGGCGATAGGTTTATCACTTACCACATTGAGGGACTTAGTGTCTTCGGCTAGTCTTTAGTGCCCTGGTTGTACCTCTGCCGACCTTTTCGGGGACAATTGCGTGAAGATAGTTTTAAAACTACCACTTTTACCACGCGGTTTGAATTGTCAATAGCTCAAATAGTCAGCTTTCGACGGCGACATATCAAAGGTTCAACGTTGAAATTGTATAAAAAGTTAAGATTTTCAATCTTTAAAAAATGTGACAATCCCACGCACGGGACAAGAGTTGAAATGTAAATATTTTAGGCCTGTATATATCTACATGCTACCATTGTCGCTTACTGTATGATTGTTGGCTGTCTTATCACTTAAATATTCCTAAGTAGTCCTTCATGCGTTTGCGTACTCTAAAGGATAGGTACAACTAATTGGGCGATCTGGTATATCCTGAGGTTGTATAATGTGCCCAAGACCACAATACATATTTTAGTGAATAATTGCTTACAAACGAGGATAAGGCTTCAACAGAGGCTGCAAACAATCTCGTGCAGAGTTCTCGCAGATACAGGTGCAGATAAAAAACAAAGATTTCAGTAAAAATATGTGTGCTGATAAAATATGTTTACACAAACATACATTCACTTCGAGTCCCTTACTGAGTAGGCAGAGAGTATGGAGTGCGAAATGTCTCTTTTCAAAATTTATAACTCTTTTTATACAAATACATTCATTTACATTACATACGTACATTTTATTCAAGGAACTAGATCAAAAACTTGGATCATGTAACTATTGCTATTACATCCACTGAAAGAAGCAAAGGCACAAGATCCAAATTGGTCAAACAAGCCCGCCTGCCCAGCTGTGGGCCTCACAGCCCAACACCTGCCCTTCCCGTCTTTTACCTGACTGTGCTTTTAACAATACAGGTGCAGTTGACAGTGCAGTGTTGCTATAGACATTTCATCGTCCATATTATATGTATATTCACAGTCTCATACTAATATTATAAAAGGAAATGTCTTTACTGGTCTATAATTATTTCACTGCGTTACATAGCCAAATTATTATGGTTATTTTTTAGTAAGGAGATAGGATACTGGAGAGTAACACAGGTTTTTTTATAACTACATCTAATCGGGTTTCAACGAGAAGACTAAGGGACTAAGATGCGACCATAGCCGTAGGACACTTTTAATATATTTACGACTTTTCTAGTTTCTTTTCTTCTTCTTGTGTTGTCCCGGGTCCGCTAAGTAGCCATCTGCCATCTACCTCACTGCCAGGCACCTCGTAAGATACAAGCACAGGTTAAAACATTACTGACTTATAACAAGACCACGGGTGGTTCAGTGCTGTGCAGCAACTTGACTGGGTAAGGGATAGCGCCCACTGGGCCGGGGCGCATCGCTTTGCAATACCCACTGATGCGAGCCGGGCCGCATCGCATCGGCGCGGATTTTTGTTACTCAGTACCATAGTAGAACAACGAAATAGAGAGGCCACTCGACGTTACAATCGTTAAGTATGGAAGGTGGCGCCATATACAACTACTAGAGTTGTCATACGAATCTTCAAGTATGGAAAGTGGGGCCTCTAGTAGTTGTCGTACGAAACTTTAGCGTTAAAATACCATAGTGCACTTTTCTTAACGGGGTTTTCGCATCGGGGTATGCGCGCGAGGTGCCTCGCGGAAATATCCGCCCTGGCCCAGTGGGTGTTGCTCAATACAAAATGTATGAAAGCGATCTAGGCAGATTATTGCGCTGCGATGCGCCCCGTCCAACTGGGCGCCATCCTTAAGGATCCACCGACTCATCCACCACTTACAATTAAGTAGCATGGTTATTTATGATATAAGAATGTATATTAAATTCCAAAAGCTAGCTTAGGATGACTTATACGTTCAAATGTTCCTGCATAGCTTGCAAAAATAAGATGGTCTAACTTATTTTTGTAATTAATTATATCTATGTGAGTAGGTTCTTAATTGCAAAACTTATGTCTCGTACAACCTGTAAAATATAACTATAACTACTATAAGAAGAATAATATACTACAAGAAACAAAAGTAGAATAAAGGATAGCGCACATTTGGACGGGATGTGTCGCAGTGCAATAATCCGCCCAGATCGTTCTTCTACAGCTTTATTATAATTAATTAAAGATTCAATATCGGGACTAGGGCTTTTATCTAGGCCCTTGGCGACGCTGGGTGCCAGAGTGCTAGGTTTATGAGTTGTCCAACAAATGGACATTTCTCTACCGTTTTGTCGATACATGCGATAAACCCGACTCCACTAACGGCGGACGGTACATGTGTAAATGAAACTGCATGTGGTTGTTTTACTAGATATATTACATAAGCTTTACTATCAGTACTTATATTTGTGTTTGTGTTTCCTGTGGTGTGCGGGCGGGGTGGCCGGCGAACGTCGGCGCCGCTCGCGTTCGCGCTCCCGCTCCCTGTCACGTTCTCGTTCACGCTCGCGTTCGCGTTCTCTCTCCCGTTCCCGAGATCGCTCTGCTTCTCGTTCTCGCTCTCGAGACCTGGATCTTGATCTGCTCTTTCGTTCGCTTAAATAAACAACGTCTGTTAAAATATAACAATTCAAATTTACACTTGAATAATATTATTACTCGTAAAAAAAATATAAAAACATAATATCTATACTTAAAAAAATGTAAATATTTTACTAAGAAACACATAAAAACTTTAGTTCTTTATTTGCATGCTATTCTCCAAACACATCACTTTGGACCAGTGTCGATAGTGAAAAATAAATACCAACTTCATAACGACACTAAAACGTTAATTAACACATTCTCGAGCTATAATTTGCTCTCGATGCTTTTTTAAATTATCGCCGATTTTTTTTATAATTAAAGTACGACCTTTACTAATATTTCTGACCTACTTCAAGTAGCGTAATGTTACAAAGATAGGTAAATATTCAGCGTTATATCGCGAAGCTGTTGCCTTAACGATAGAGTAAACTATACTATTTGTTAGTGTTAATGGTTATGTAAAAGTCTATAGCCATATTGCGCTGAAAATCACTAGTAATGGGCGTGTTAGGCCGAAGTAAGTACTTACTAAACTTAGTAAGCCAGTAAGCATAAAAAAATTAAAGTCTTACAAGCTGACTGTAGTGCTTTTCGGTTAGGACAGACTCACTGGCTTAACATAACACAAAACACCGGTTTATGTCATATCCCGTACATAACCTCATAGACTGAATATAATTGACAGTACTAAATTTAGGAATATTTATTACAAATACATACAAAATTTAGTGTAGTGCATACATAAAATCATTATATTCCGTGCATGTGTATCTGAACAATGACAGGTCTGTTCCTGCCGTTTTGTTTACATCAACAATACGCAAAATGGCGTCGTATATTAAGCCATACTTACTGCGTTAGCACTTATTTTGTGTCCCGGCCGAAAATTTTGTAAGCATAGTAAGTGACTTACTAAATTTAGTAAGTACTTACTTTGGCCAAACACGCCCAATGTAAGGTTATACAAAAAATATATTAGGACTTGACTTCCGGTATTGGTTATTACTACTTAATTGTCATAGACATTTTAATAGTGTTAAATATCAAGACATAAAATTACAATTAAGTGGAATAAAATCCTGGTATTACGTACATAAAATTATATGTATATTATAAAGGTATAATTAGCATTTTCTGAATTTATTTAATTCAGAAACTCAGACTCTCAAATTCAGTTCCTAAAATCACTTTCGTTTTCTCTTCAATTGTTTTTGCAAATGTGTATAAAAACATTATTTCTATATTAAATTTTACAAGAAAAAAAAATGTATGCAATTGACTATTTGACATATTCCCTTTATAAAGTTTATAATACTTATAAAGTTGCGCTTACAAGGTGGCGCTATCGTCGTGTACATTCCGAACACGCATTTGACGGTTCTAGGTCGACTTACCCTGTAAGCCCGTATATTAGCATTTAGCGGTAGTTAGTTTAGCAACATTTTTCTGACCTGTGTCTGGACCTCTTGGGTGGTGGGGAGAGCGTGGGCTCACGAGACTTCTTGGACTTCTTGGAAGAGATTGAATAGGAGTCCTCGTCGGGAGACCGGCGCCGCGGAGAGGGGGAGCTCGCCTCCACAGTTTCCTTCGTCTCCTTCGCCTCGCGCATCGCCTGCCGACATTGTCACTGTTTGTTACTAGCTCATGACCGTGTGTGTAATGTGCTTGTTTTGTGGCGTGTCTCACCCGCTTGATGAGTTTCCGGCGGTAGTGCTGGACCTGCTGCAGCGGGGTAAGCATGGGGCGGGGGGCGTGTGTGTACGTGAACGGTGACATGTCTCACCCGCTTTATGAGCTTCCGGCGGTAGTGCTGGACCTGCTGCAGCGGGGTGAGCGTGGGGCGGCGGGCGCGTGCACCAGCCTCCAGCTCGTCAGCGTACTTGAGCACCCGCACCTCGATGTCCCGCAGCACCTCGCGCCGCAGCCGCCCGCCCGCCTCCTCCACCACGGCGCCGCCTGTCACCGCTGCTGCTGACGCGCTCTCCATGCTTCTGTGGGAGTCACGACCATCTTTAATCTTTTGTAATATTAGTGTGTCTCGCATCTATCATGGGGAATGTTTTGAGGAGTTGTTTGGTTTAATCCCAGCTGCTGATTTCAACCTTCGGACTTTAAACAGAGTTTAAAGTATCATGCCCATCATCTTGATGCGTGGCGGTTTACAACTGTACGATTCCGAAGACATTTTTTACCTCGCACAACATCTTTGTGGAATCAGTTACCGAGGGCAGTATTCCCAAACGATTATGACTTAAGGACCTTCAAGAAAAGAGCGTACTCATTCCTTATAGGTCGGCAACGCATCTGTGATACTCCTGGTGTTGCGGGATGATCACTTTCCATCAGGTGACCCACCAGCTCGTTTGCCTCCTCTTGTATAAAAAAAAAAAGTGTGTGTGTACTTATGTACACGCGTTAGAAGTTATACTTATTCGGCTTAATAAGATAAAAATCTTTTTAAAAACTAAAATGTTATCTATAGCTAACTTCATAGCTAACTTCATCATGTCGGTTTTTCGTGACGGTGTGCGCACGCATCGTAAAAATTTACCCTCATCATTTTTTCCTAACGCGCCAAAAGAAGCATAACTTCAAAAATGTATGGTATGCATGTGTACTGGTTATACGGACACTGACGGGGGCTCCGGTGGCTCGGGAGCGGGCTGCATGAGGGGCGTGGGCTCTTCGAGTGCGGGCTCCACGCTCTCCCACCGCGACGGCACGAATCCCGCCATGTTCCGGGCCCCCGACTCTGCGTCCACTTCCGTCTCGGCTTCCATCTCCAAAGGTATGCCGTCTATATCTTCATCCACTAAACAAAACCATAACATTATGACAGCATTCGCCGATTTATACTATTGTAACGCATGTTACCAGGACTTTTTATAAAGCGGCATATTTATATGTATAAATAAATTTGCTGACAATTTCGATAATCTATTTAAGGTAAAAGAGACAAAACAACATACATTTATTCTCTATTATGGATTGTGAAATTGAGACTAAAAGGAACTTAACCTTGTAATTTGTTGACTAACCCTATCCTGCAAATTTATTAACATACATTGTGGCCAAAGGAGGTGGGAAAATAACTACAATTAAGTCAATTAGCTATTGCTATAAATTAGAGAGCACGATTTTATTACAAAATTTGCAACGCTGAAAGCTCATATAATGCCTTTCATAAATGAGACCTGGCAGAGGTGTGTCCAGACTCCAGGGGAATGATATGGAGTTAACATAAATGTGTGGATCGATAATTTCTTTCGAAACAACTGGCAATATTAAGTAGCAGCGAACAATGATTTTTTTATAATTACAAACATGATAATCATTCCAGATTAAAAATATTTTAAGAACATAATGACAAACACAGCTTGTCGAAGTGAACAACTGAATTGAATCAACTAATGAAACAAAAATGGTGTTATTAATATGTGAGTTTGATTTTATGTATGCTACCAAAAGTTTACATTCAGAAATGTTTGAAAGACCTGAAATTTTTTTTTCTGTTTAAAGGAGTTGCTTTTAATATTTGTGAGAGAGGATAAGTGAAAATTGTATAAAAAAAGTGGCATTTTATTGACCAAATATTGCTATAACAGAAGAATATTATGTTTTCACGGAATAGATATAATAGGATAATATGAGGTAATCACCTCTGTGGTCTAGCGGTTCAGTTGTTGGACTTGACTGCATGAGGTCCCGATTTCGAATCCCGGGTCAGCCAATTAAAATAAAATCGGTTTTTAAATTTTTTAAACAAAAAACTGTTGCTCGGGATTAGAAATATGCTCGGTTGGCGAGAGGCTTGCCACCTATCACATTGTGGGACTTAGAGTCTTCGGCTAGTCGTCGGAGTCCTGGTTGTGCCTCTGCCTACCACTTCGGGGATATGGGCGTGAAGATACATTTAATTACATTTATATGAGGTAATGTTAGGTACCGGGCACGCCGTCGATGTCCTCCGGCGGGCGGTCGGGGCGCTGCTCGGCCAGCCGGCGGAGCGCGGCCCCGTCCAAGGGCCCCGATCCCCCGGAGCCCCCCGAGGCGCCCGAGCCCGTGCTGCCCGCCGGGGACGCCACCCCCGAGCCCGGACCTTCCCGCCCCGCGCCGCTCTCCTCCTGCACACACACACACATACACACCACAACAATGTCACATTGCTACCCACATAAAATTCATGATTATCTTTATTTCACATGAACCTACAAGAGGCACTTTTGACGCGTCTATAAAATACTAAAAAAATCATCATACTTAACGGCAAAGATGGCAGAACTTTTGAAAATGAGGTAAAGCAATATGACATATTGCTATCAATTTGAACGTATTGGCGCTCAAATATCTACATTTGTTCTGGTGTCACGGTGTTGACATTCTAGGTCATCAATCGAAGTCATCTTTATTGGACCAATATAAAAGTAAATGTGTGTAGGAGTGAGGAGCAGTATGATGTGCCGTACCCTGTCCTGGCCGAGGAAGACATCGTTTAAGGTGATCAGGAAGTCGGTGGGGTAGACGGCCCAGTCGGCCCAGGCCTGCAGGATGCGCGTGACTCTGGCGCGGAAGCCCTCCTGCTGCATGCGGGACGACATGCCCGCCCACGCCGTGTGACACGACCGCATTATGTCCACCAGACGTTGTTGGAATCTGCAGCAATAGCACCACGTTGACAAAAAAAAACTATCTTGTCGTATTTTCACATTACACGCTTTTATCTCGTATATGGTTGAGAGTATATACAAAATACAGGCATCGAGTTTTCTTTATTCGAAAAATCTCAATAAGTAGCATAATCATTAACATAAATAATAATTATTTACCGTGTATATAGAAGTGAAATGAACATTAAATGTTATACCATAGCTAAAAACTTTACTGAACTAAATTAAAAATAAGTTAAGCACAACAAAATTGCAAAACCCGACTTCAATTTCACAACCACGTCACGAATTCATCATTATTTTTTCGAAAGATCTGATATAAATTTTATCTACCAGTGTTTTAACAGCGTAGCGTAAATCTTTTGTTTTGTGTAACAAATGTTGTATTTTATTAAAAATACAAAACCTCTTCGATTTACAATAAATGTTATTAAGATATGACACGACATGTACTACATGTATAACTGTCTTTTTTGCGAAGCAATATGAAAGTTAGATTATTAATTTGCTAAATTGTAACATCAAACATACTAAAGAACACATGTACATCCGTGGTGTACCTTCCATCCCTGCTAAAAGCACAACCAAGACAAAAAATTTCATTCACTTGCTTTAACACTACATCATCAACTAAAACTCTTGCATCCGTTTTGACTATGTCTATTTCAAACACCATTATTTTGGTTTTCACGGTGCAAATGTTTCTTTACAATCCAATTCCATAACTGTGACTAGTGTTTGTAGCTCAGATGGTGTAGAGCCCAAAAGTACAGCATCATCTGCAAAAAGCAGGCAGTTCATCACTTGGTCACCCATATGCATTCCTACATTCAATGATCTTAACCTTTAAAGACATTTGTCCAAATATAAGATAAACAAGCGTGCTGACGCCAATATTAACATCAAACCAAGGCGATATGTTGCCATCAACCTGCACACATGCTTTACAATCCAAAGACATGACTGCACTCCACGCAGCAGATTTACCAGATAATGGGACAGTCGGGCCCACGACTATCACATAATCTGGTCAAATGTCTTAAAGTTCCTTACGTACAACCCTATCAAACGCTTTTTCGAGATCCACAAAACCGCAGAAAACCTTCTGATCTACAGCCAGATGTTTTTCTACAATGTTGCGGAGCGCAAACACTTGATCCGGACATCCTCTTCCAGACCTGAAACCGCCTTGAGCTTCCCACATTGTTCCATCCTTTGCATCCTCCTTTCCACTATTTCTCCATACACTTTTGATGCTAAACTGATCAAATTGATGGTCCTGTAACATATACAGTCCATGCGTGAACCCTTGCCTTTATACAAGGGCACGATGACCGCAAGTCGACAGTCTTCGGGTACTCTGCCGAGCTTCCAACATTTGTTACAAAGAACCCAGAAAGAGTCCCGGAGGGCAGGACCACAAAGTTTGATCATCTCAACTGTAACCATATCAACTCCCACAGCCTTACCATATTTCATACTTCTTGTCGCCCATTAACTTCTTCCATTATAATGCGGTCAGATGCCTCCGCTATTTCCGAGTCATTTGAGTATTTGGACCCAGCGGCAGCATCTTGGGCATATTCATACATATCTCCATAAAATTCACTACGCCTTTTTAATACGTCATGCGTGCTCGCAAGAATAATACCTCCACTTTTTAAACAGACCCCTAAACCGGCTAATAACCAAATAGTGGTCCTTATTAAGAGTTGGGCCTCTGAAGGCCCATTCCTTCCCTCGTGTCCATTACTTCCAGAAGCGACTATCAACCAAAATCAAATCTATCATAGTCATTTGATCTTTCCTTTTCCATGTATACGAATGTATGTCCTTATGCTGAAACATTGTGATAGACACACGAAGATTTTTTTTCTCACATAAATCTACAATATGTTTACTAGCATCATTCACTTACTTATCACCATAGGGTTCAAGAACGGCCTCGTAACCGGCCAGTCGCATTCCCATCCAACTATTCAAGTCGCCACACATAATCACTCTTTCATTTCCTTTATGGTTATGGTTTTCTGGATATGGTTATCCAGAACATCCTTCACAGAGTCCCAAATTTTTTCCAGGTCAAGATTCGACGAAAAGTTTACCGGACTACCGGAGCATAGGCTGCTACTAAAAAACTTAAGTGACTCCTAGCTTAATACGGACCCAGAGCAGTCTCGAACCGACCAGACCATACTCTCTCAGGCTTGAGGCTAAGCGAGACGATAAAATGATACCTACCCCAGCGCTGGTGTGATCGCTTTGCGCTACACCAGACCACAGCACCAACCTGCTACCCGGGAAATCAAATGTATCACTACCCATTCGCTTAGTCTCCGTTACATCCAGTAAATCCAGGCATCTCTCATCCATTACATCAAGCAATTCATTCATTTTCGATTTCATTCCAACTCTCACATTCCACGTGCCTATTTAACTCTTCTCCACTCCTCGATTCGCCTGTTCGGGCTTGGCGTGATTGGTGGCGGTCCTTATTTGTCGCATCTGCCTCTTTTCATACCAACAACTGTGGATCGGTATGCGTGGCGTCCAGGGAACGCCCTAACCCGCTCTGCGGTAATTTTGCGTGCTGGAATTGCAGTCTAATGGTCTGGCAGGGATCGCAACGTGCACGTTTTTGGCCAGTTATTGCGCGAACTGATCATATTCAGAAATATGCGTGTAAGACATTCATATATTTCGACTTAAGCTCGTAGTTTTTATAATAAAATTACCTTTCCAAGGAAATAACTAAAGTAATATTTAGATAAGGTTAATATGATTTCTTTTTCATAAACACTATTTTACTATTATTCTGTGAGTGTGTGTGTGTGTGTAAATAGGTATGAGCCTATTCATCTGTGCGCATGCATATATGTTGGTAGTGAGTGTATAGAGGTGAAGAATACTCACGCAGCCCTGTAGGCGCTGGCGTTGGTGAGCTTGGCGCCGGCGTTGTGCAGGATGTCGGACAGCAGGTAGAGGCGGGCCACCCGCCGCTGGGGCCTTGTGTTGGGCTGGTCCAGGGCCTCCCCCAGGCAGGCCGCCACCTCGCCCGCGGCCTCGGCGTGCTCCAGGCACCAGGCCATGGCCTCGCCCACACTGCGCCGCGTCGGCGTCAGCCCGCGGATCAGCTCCTCCAACCGATCGCGTTGGCTGGGAATGTCATCGCCAACTTGGTTATCGCATGTAGTTAGCTCACTAGCTAACTCTTTCATTTGAGAACCACTGGTTTAGTGTGCGTTTCTACTGTAAATGGTAGGCTAATTTAAACTCCTGAAATTCACCAATTGTGAACGACTGGTCCACACTCTACTTATTTTGAAAAAAAATAAATGTAGGTAAAAATGTCTTTTCGGTATATGTGTTGCTTAACAAACACGCATAACGTCGAAGATTTGCGAGTTTCAGGTTCAACTCCCGACATGCATAATTATGTGACGAATATAGAATCTATATTTATAAGATCTATTTTCTAGATAGTGGAGTTAATAAAATTTATGTATTAGTATCGTAGACTTAACCTGTAACCAAAGCATGAAGCATATGATAGGCTTGATTAGGGTTTAGATTGGGGTATGGTGTAATTTGTCCAGATATACTTATTTACTCACTTATTAGACAAAGTTCCTCGTATGTTTTCCTTCGCATCGTCTTCTTCGACAAGCTCATCCGGCATACCGGCTGTGTACATATTCATAACTGGTGGTCGCCATACTGAACCACCTAAAGTTCAGTATAAAATGTTATAACACAAGCAGAAAAATTAACGAGCAAAAGAATATATAGAAGAAAGTTGTGTATGTCAGCCAATGACAAGCTTGAAAGTTGTAGTAGTTGCGCCCGAATTGAGAGCATACATAACAACCTCGCCGACCGCATTTGTAAAAGCGAGATCAGAGAGAGTGGGATTTAAAAGTTCCGATCCGGTGTAAATTTTATAATATTATCGACGCGCACAAGTACCTTATATGGTCTACGCGAATAAAGTAATCTGAACCTAAAAACAAGATGTTGGTGTAAAAATGAAGAAGATGAAAGAAGAGAAAACTGTTAGTTTAGTCACGTGGAAAGAATCTATATATTAATACGTGATGCCAAAACTTTGGACCCGTTTTTACGAAAATTGCGCGGACGGAGGAGCAAGAAATTTGGAACACTTATAGCTTATGTGTAGGAGAAGTGCAGAACGCTAATATTTTTAATAATAATGCTTATAAAATATATTAAATCAATAAATAAAACATCTCCCATACTACCATGCATTCGACACACACAAACAAATATATTGATGATAACGATAAAAGATCACAGATGGCGCACTAAAAAGTTTGGAAACAAAATAGTTGGTCTTGAGAAATTAAGATGGCGTTCTTATCAACCAGATATTAAAATTGATTATGGTCGAATTTCGACAAACGGGCGACCACTAGTACAGATTAATTTGACAAAATAGATATACAATGTGAATGTAAATAGTACTTGGGAAGACCTAGGTTGCAAACATACTTGCTTCCAAAATTATCTTATTCATTAATCAAGGAGAAGATCTGTCTGTAAACAAAGTGTTACATAAATGAATAAATGTATAAATAGGATAGATAACGATACCTTTAAACATTCTGAAGTCCTCCAAGGACCAAATTTTGGTAGAATCCCCCTGAAGCATAGAGAACAACTTCCAGCGATAGTAAACGTGCGCCGGCGACTGATTCTCGAACAGGAACCGGAAGAAAGGATTGTTGATCTCCTTATTCATTATGATGGCCTCGAACATAGGTCCTTCGCGAATCACGAACTCAACCATCCGATGTATCAACATTAAAATATTTCTGTAACAATTAAACATTTTAAATAAATTTTGAAGTTTTATTTAACACAGTAATGGAACCCACTAATAAATACTTCGCAGAACACGCAAAATATTTGTTTACATAAGTAAATAATGGGAAGTTATTTTAGTAGTTACTCAATTATAATACAATAATTTGAACATTAAATAATTTATTTAATATAATAATATAAAAATAGAAATATCTATCTATAATTGTGTATACAGATAAGTAAGGCTCTAGAATTAAACTTATTAAAAACGTTAAATGCGGATAACTTACAACTTGGGTAAAAAAACATTTAAGTACCCCAAATATTTTAATGTCCATATATTATTATTTATTACATTCTGGTTTTAAAATTAGGCACATACCTACATGAAAATTAAAAAAATACCTTTATTAAATTAAGAATTTTATATACGCAAGAGCCTCGGTACAAAGAAATTTTCATGAAATGAAACATGTTTTGTGATATACTCGTATTTGTTACTTCTTTTTTCTGAGTTTTTAAAAGTAGTTTTGCATATTTTATTTTAAATACATATTACAATTACAAATGTCACTAACCTTTCCGTTGGAACAACCACTTTAACGATGGACTGTGATAATATCTGAAAACAAAACGGAAAAAATGTTTGAAAATAGCTTTGAATTAAATGTAATTTTTAAAAACTTTAATACAATTAAAATTTCATGTTTTCACAGAAAAAGTATTTAGGTGTATCGTAATTTGTAAAAACTGTATTTTGTGTTAACCTGCTCATACATCTCCTTGTCTTCAGGATCACTTGGATAGTAATCTCCAGGTCGTACTCGTGGTATCTGAAAAAAAAACAAAACCAAACGGATCAGATCAGTTATTTGTAATTGTCATAATGGTAATTGTGACGTCGCAAATACACTCGGGCTGAGATACGAGGGTCAAACTGAAAGTTCTTAGAAAATCAAAAACTAAGCATTCTAGCAAGTTATTAGTTTTATTATAACTTTTCAAAATAGCGTCCATTTACATCAATACATCGCTGCATTCGATGGAACCATTGAGAAAAGTACCTTGCCCACTCGGAATTAGGGGTCTCTTCGACGGCGTTTTGAAACGCAGCCACTGCTTCTTCGGCGTCAATAAAATGTTTTCCTCGAAGTTTTTCTTTTATTTTCGGGAATAAATAAAAATCGCAGGGTGCGAGGTCGGGGCTACACGGCGGGTGACCCAGTAATTCCACGTCTGAGGTCGCCAAATAGTCGATCGTTTGCCTGGCGGTGTGCGACGAGGCATTGTCGTGATGAAGGAGGATCCTGCTGCGAGGTCGTTTCTCTCGAACTTTTTCCAAGACAAGTGGCAAACAGTTGTTAGTGTACCACTCTGCATTAACCGTTTTCTGATCCTCTAAGACAACTGTCGCGTTATGACCTGTCTTTCCGAAGAACGAGGCCACCATCTTTTTTCCAACACTTCGACTTCTCTTCACTTTAGTTGGCAACTCTTCGGAAGGAAACACCCACTGAGCAGACTGTCTTTTGGTTTCCGGATCATAACAGTAAATCTAGCTTTCGTCACCCGTTAGTATGTCGAACACAGCATTTGAGTCACCTCCGTTAAATTTTTGGATCATTTCTCGGCTTCAATCAACACGGCGGAGTTTTTGAGCCTCGGTCAAATTATGCGGTATCCAGCGGGCACAAAGCTTCCTGACCGCTAAATGTTCATGGAGGATTTTGTGCACTTGACTCATACCTATGCCTAGACTTGTCCGAATCTGCTGATAGGTTACTCTTTTGTCAGTCTTTATCATACGCCGCACAACACTGATATTGTCTTCAGTCGTCGCTGTAGTAGGCCGTCCCTCACGCAAATCATCGGTGAGATTAGTTCGACCACGTTTGAATTCATTAAACCAGTTGTAAACTGTGGCACGAGATGGGGCTTCATCGTGAAAAGCCAATCGAAGTCTATCATAACTTTCTTGTTGACTTATATGACATCGAAAGTCATAAAAAATCATTGCACGAAAATTTTCTCGGCTTAAATTCATTCTGACGTGCACAGACAATTTTCAATTTGCCACCAAATCGTAAAACAAATGACAAATGAATGAAATGTATACTCGATATTATTGGTAAAGAGTTCTATTTATATATTTTCAAAATTTAAACTTATTTTTTTAATATAATGCTTTTAAGTTGCCAGTTCTAAAAACTTTCAGTTTGGCCCTCGTATGAACCTGACAACTAGGTAACAAGGTATTTTAATTTAAATGGTTTTGATTTTGCTAACCTTGCCGTTTTTACAACTTCACCTGAATTTAAGAAATAGGTCAAGCATATAGAAAGATATGAGGCAATAGTAAATATCCAAATCCAAATATAATTATTTAATTTGCAATTTCCCGCCAAAACGATGTATGCGTATTATGGCTTGACAAAACAGGCAAAATATGAATGAATTGTACTTACCGGAAACCAAACCCCAAATGCATCTGCTCGATCTTCGTGGTGTGTGTTGTGTGGAGCTGGATATATTTGCGGTTTTGGTTTCCGGTAAGTCCAATTCATTCATTGCGTACTATTTTGCCTGTTTTGTCACGCCATAATACGTATACATTTTTTGACAGAAAATTGCAAATTAAATAATTTCATTTGGATTGAACTATGGATTTCCGCAAAGTAACGCCTTCTTCTAGCTATAATGAATATATTTAGGAAGCGCACGCACGCACGCACGTACGCACGCACGCACGCACACACACACATACACGCACGCACGCACGCACGCGCGCCCACACACACACACACACACACACACACACACACATTTATATTTACCTTGTCCACGAGATGCTTGGGCGGTTGCGCATTAAAGGGCAGGCCGGTCTGGGGCGGTGGGCGGGAGGGCTGTTGTAAGACGGGCGGAATGTAGATGGGCACGGGCGGGATCACAACCGCCTTACCCCACCCTAGCTTCATCTCGTAACTCATTATCTCCTTGCCTGTGCAATGACAATGTAATTATGTTTTTTTCCTCATTTATTATTTTATTCGCGTTATAAGAAAACCGTCTTTATTAGGATGACGGAAATCACCGTCGCCTACAACAACAACCAATTCTTGTCATAATGTAGACACAACTTTTGCTTTACAGAAAGTGAAGAGTGGACATAAACTACTTAGTTACTTCTGTGGGTTTTTAAATTGTGGGCTTTAATGTTAAATCACAACTGTCCTTTAGAATTTGCGTTAAATACGCCATATAGGAACTTCAATCGATTAAGAAAAGTATAAATAGATAAGATGGCAAAAACTATCAACGGAGCAAGAACGCAAATACAAACATACACAAGGCGGCAAAATTAGAAACGCGAGAAGATTAACATCCAAACCCTTGGTTGTCTATACATGCATTACAACAACAATACATATTTGGCATTACACATCGACCACACATCCCAATAGACGCCGCATATAAGGCAACACGGTTCTGTCAACACATAAGTGTAATTGTTCTAATGTAGCTTATTACTTAAAAAGATATGAACAGTATCGACCAGGTTTGTGACCTGTAAACATTGTCGCGTTATTGTATAAAAAATAAAAAAAAAAGATGTAAAATGACTGTTGGTTCAATGAAATGATAGGTACGGTAAAGCAGCCGCATTTCAAATCACCGAAAAGATGGTAAGACTTTCCGTAGGTTAATTAAAAATAATAACATTCATAATAAATCGGAGTTCATCATATACTGGTCAGTCATTGTTAGATGCGTGTTTCTATCCCTTTCTTACACATGTGATTTTCAAGCTGTCACTTTCGTTTGCATACAGCTTGTGATGGACTAATGTGCAAATCTATTTTATCGATATTTTTATTTATTTATTCCGAATAGGATACCGGTATTGTATGTAGGTATTTATGTATTTATCGATAAATTTAAGCACTGACAGAAACAATAAAAATGTTCTTGCTGTGTACTTTTGAGTTGGCCTTTGGATAGTTACTCTTTTTCATGTGAGAAGTCAGCGAACAAGCACACGGCTCTCTTAATGGTTACAGAATATAATCATGGCCTATAGACACCATTGATGTTACAGGTGCATTGCTGTCCTATGGTCGGAATGTAAAGCCTATTGTGCAAATATACTGGCTTCTAATGTGACACTGTCATTATAGCGGCCGGAATGGGTAAGGCGGTGGATAACTATACAGGGAAGTTGCTGCACACCACTGTATCACCAGTGATCTTGTTGACAATTAGCTGTTTTACCTGTGTTCGCCTCTACTTGGTGCCTGGCAGAGGGGCAGGTGATCTGTTTTTGTCAGCGAACCCGGACCAACACGATCGAAAACTTAACTTCTGCTACGCTGTTATTTGTCATTGAATAACTCATAAATAGTTTGGCCGATTATATTGAACTCTTTTAAGTGCGTTAGGTGGTTATCTGGGTGATGTAAATTCAAGACTGGTTCTGATAGGCTATGTTAGGGTTAGTATGTCATAAAACTTTCAAAGAGCTGGGACAATTTAAAAACTAATTTGTTTACAGTATTTCAACGATATTCTGTAGTTTAGGTGGGAATTACTCGAATTAATATAAACAATTATATTTGATAAGTATGTATTTTATATCAGGTATCCACAAGATCATAAAATAAAAAAAATTAATTTGGTTTTACGAGAGAATTGGTTTCCGAATTCCAAATTCCAAATACAGTGAATTAAGTCTCAACGTTTTGCAGAAGATTGTTTTATACACTTTACACCACTGCTGCTTCATGAAAATGCTAGACCACATACTGCACAACAGGCGGCTCCTCAATTAGAAGAGCATTAATTGGAATGTAAAACTTCAACAGAATATTTTTTTTTCGAAAAATTCAATTTTGATAGTGTTGTCCAAACCACGTCCAAAGATTTTATTGATTCCCGTTCGAATGGTTTTTTAGTAGAGGGATCAATAAATTACCTATGAGATGGCAAATGTGCCTAGGAAACACTGGTTCATACTTTGATTAAATAAAAATATTGCATTAAAAATGTTCGACTTATGTTCCTTTCCTACAAAACGCCAATTACAGATTAGGGACCTAATATATATTTAAGTACGGATATTACTTTTAACCGCAAAAATGTGTGACCTTGAGATGTTGAGTTGCGATGTGACGTGCAATAACAAAATGCGATATAATCCGTTACAATGTCATTCTTCACAAAATAAAAGGCATATTGATAAAATATATTGTTCTTATTAAATATGTCTCATCCCTAACCTTACATATCTGTTTATGAATATAACGTGTTGTCATTGCAAGGGCCAATAAGAAAGCAGTTTCTCGCTTCCCCGCACCTCAGCTATTTGCCAGAATTGTTTTGAAGCAAAATTATAAAGAATAGGCGTCTAGTAGGATGTATGGTCGATGGCATTACATGACACATTTGTGTCTATAATTTTTAAACGTGTATTTCTTACTATGCAATGGACTTTCACCTGCTTTTTTGTTTTACATTAAAAAAAACTTAAACCAAATAAAATTAACTCCTACAAACAAGAATGTATTATTTTGTTAGTCCCCTGTGTTGATCCGGATATTCTATGCTTAATAGACCGTCTAGCTTCCTGTCAACCAACTCATACACGGAGAGCATAAGCATATCATAGCGTCATCATCAACAAGATAAGTGTGTAGAAACTTTACCGAGTAGGATCAAAATGACAGTGTCAGGTTTTAGCTAGCAAAGGGTAGCATAGACTAGCACTAACACTAACACCCCGGCCACAGGACAGTGACAGGCCTATAATATCTATAGTGTTTACCACTGTTGTCTCTAATCATCCACTGTCATCAGGAGACCCGTGTAGTAGTTGAGTGTTTTATATCATAAACATAACATTTTCATAAGTTTAGAAACATTTGCCAGTAACTTTAGGACCTGCTTATTATCCACAGCACTATTATAAAACTTGCTGCGTTTTTTATAGGCGAAATAAACAGGGATAAAATATAAGTGAATACAAAAACTGATAAAAAGACTAATAAAAAGCTGCTCACCATTTATACATCTCAAGGCTCGCTCGCCATCCTTCCTTGACATGAAGGCTACAAATCCACAGTTCCTTCCCCTTGCCTTTTCCTCATCCGAACGGGGCCACATTATCTTTATACTGGCCAGAGGGCCATATCTACCAAATATTTCCATCAGCTGCTGCTCAGTTATCTGAAACAGGTTGCTTTGACCTTAGTAGTAAATTGATAGAAGAAGGCGTTACTTTGCGGAAATTCATACTTAAATCCAAATAAAATTATTTAATTTGCAATTTTCCGTCAAAAAAAATTAATATGTATTATGGCGTGACAAAATAGGCAAAATAGTGCGCTAGGAATGAAATGGAATTACCGGAAGCTAAAACCCACAAATACATCAAGCTCCACACAACACAACCCACTAAACTGTTTTATTAGCACCAACTATACACACACTATTAAGAACTCAACGTACGTTTCGCTTCGTAACCGAAGCATCATCAGGAGAATTCTCCTTCCGGTATTCCAGTAAATATATACATATTTCAGATAACATATAGTATATTCAAGATAACACTATACTAGGTGGTAGAGTTTAGCAGCGATTCGTTCGGATTGGTACTACCGCCTTACCTATTCCTACCACCATAACGTCATGACGTGTTCCGGTTCGGAGGGTAAGGTAGCCGGTAAACTTACTTTTGCTCGAGGCCTAACATCCCAGCCTCAGGTTGGCAACGCACCATTACCACCTTTGGTGTCTCTAGGCGGCGTGAATTTCTTAACATCAGGAAATCCGTCTGCTTGTTTGCCTTCCAATATCATAAAAAAAAAACATAATATAACAAGATTACAGTTTCCTAAAAGGTTGAGGAGTTTAGTCAAAACATACATACACACATATCTTCACGCCAAGTCACTTATGGACTAGGGAGCGAGTGTCGAGTGCCAAATTTCACAATCCTTGCAGGCCTATCTAGCTTCCTTCACATTCATTAATAACCCTTTTTATACAAACATGCCGCATTCGAATACAATTGACAACACCCTTGAAATAAAATGAAATACCCAAGCAATTTGATTGTGTAATGACAAACTAGGTAACCCTAGGTACCTACATCCGTCCACATTCTCATTTTACATCTGCTTTAGTTTTATCAGCCACATGACGAAATCGGCGGAGCATGACCTTTCAAATTTTAACACCAACACTTTCTTTAAACCACTCTTTCTTGGATCTCATTGTAACAAATGCGGTCAGCAAGAGTTACACAACAGATTTTCATAGCACTCTCACTTTAACCACATGTATTCTACTTGCTCATGCTTTTTCTGCCATACCCAACTCTCGGTTCCATACAACATCATTGGTTTAATCACTAATTTATGCAAAGCGAGTTTAGCATCATGACTCAAAAACTCACTTTAAAATAGCTTACCCAACGTCTTTTCACACTATTCCCTTCAAACATTCACCTTTCTACATATGCGGTGTACCTTCCATCCCTGCCAGAGGCACAACCATAATATACAATTTCATTCATTTGTTCTAGCATTACATCATCAACTAAAATACTTACATCCGTTCTAGCTACATCTCTTTCAAGTTTAGTCAAAAGCAGATCTAAAGGGAGGTCAAAGTGAACAAAAGTTACACACCAGAAGATATCAATTAAAATAGAGCTTGTCTTCACAGTCTGTTATTACCAATAAATAATCTGAATTTAGCTTTCTAAGTCATAAGGGTTAAAACAATTATTTTTTATGGAATTATTATACTTACTAACATATTATTTACTAAGTTATATGTTTGTATACACTTGGATCCTTCACTCAAACACTAATTCATTAGTTATTAAAATTAGTAAAGTATGTGTGAAAATTCGTAATTGTGAATTGGCTACATTTTGCATAAAAAATAATTCTCAATGTAACTAGATTTTTAATACCTTTGGATTAAGATTTCCTAAATACAAATTAGTAGTATTAGGATCGCCGGTGTCGTAAGAGCCCACGTCTGGTATCATATCGAGCGGTGGTTCTGGACCAACTATTCCTTTGTCACGAAGCACATTTTTATATTTATGCCGTTCTGATCTTTCTTCTTGGATTCTGAAAAAAATTAAATTATATAATAAAGAGCAGGTTTTATAGACTTTTTGTTGAAATCACTATCCTTGTTATGCTTGTCTTCCGTACAATAACACACTCTATATAGTATTAAACCCACGACAACCATGAAGTAACATAAAGTAATTTTAAGTTGCCAAAATTAGTAAAAACTGCACAGCTGTGTACATTGTTGTGTCGCTTCCCACCCCGTAATAAATTCTACTGATACTTCATACCAAACTTTCTAAGAAATGCATTCTATTGTTTACAAATTGGGATTGCTTCCATGTGTAGATTGTTTTTGACTATGATAAATAAGTAGAAGTCATGGATTATTTATACATAATCATATTCATAGTCAACTACAACAAAATTACGGGTGCAGCAAAAGATGTTAAACAAAAATAATGGACTTTAAGCAATTGCTTTCAAACAAGATTGTTTTAATGTTATTACTACTCTGAAATAAACTTTTCATTTTCTGATTGTTCTTCTCTCCAAATGGAAATAACATCTCTCTATATTGTTATAAAATGCACAGTCCCTTCAGTGTCGCTAAATATAGTTTACACTGTATACAGATTCTATCTACTCTACTGAAAATCATATTCTGTCTTGTTAACATAGACTAAAGTATTGAGTAAAGTTAAGTTGATACTATTACATTGTAGTAAAGACTATAACACCAGTTTAAACCTTGGAGTACTTTAGTCTAAGTTTATCGATAAAACGGATTATGTCTTATTAATAAACAAAGATTAAGGTAAGAGTAAATTTAGATTGATATGAGTCTCTATCGTAGTGTAATAAAGACTATCACATCAGGCTGAACCTTGGAGTATGTTAGTCTGTTTATTAATAAGAAGGATTATGTTACTTGTATGCTTAAAACTAACATTATGATTCTAAATTGATTAGTGGTTTGCTTATCTATAAATACTATTTAGAAAAAAAAATTACTGTCTTAGTTCTTCTTTAAATAGTTCTAGGTTACTTTTCTTTTTGTCTCCACTTTTCTTATTACGAGGTCTTCCTGGTGGTTCTGGTCTCTGAACTAAGTTACGAACCAAGTCTGCCTCTGTGACTGTTCTTTTTTCATCAATCCTAGAAACTGGTTTGTATAATTTGCCCTTTTCTGAGGTATCTTCCTCTACAAAACATAAAGTTTTTGGTATATTATCAATGTCGTTTGAAAACTTAAAATTAAGTTTATAAATTGTCGCCTCTGTGGTCTAGCGGTCCGGGTGTTGGACTTGACTGCATGAGGTCCCGGGTTTGAATCCCGGGTCGGAAAACAAAAATAATTCTAATTAAAAAAAAATGTTGGTCGGGATTGGAAATGTGCCCGGTTGGCAATAGGCTTGCCATCTATCACATTGTGGGACTTAGTGTCTTCGGCTAGTCGTGGGTCCCGCCTTGGTTGTACCTCTGCCTACCTCTTCGGGGATATGGGCGTGAAGATACTTTAAATTGTCTACTTTAAACATTGTAATGTTGCTATTATAAGTTTGGAAGGCTGGTCCAACAAGACAGAAGCTGGCATCAGACTTTGGAGATGTCTTTTGAACATGAAACATTCAAATATATATATAGGCAAATTTGGTGATTGTTTTGCAAAGCTTATAACATGACAAACCATGCTAGACAATAAAATATATCCTATTCACTCAGATACTTTCAGATTTAGTAAAAAAACATTTTAGCACATGTGAAATTTAAAATAACTAAATATCATTGGACAAGTTACACAAATTGAATCTAACCCCAAAAGTAAGCAAATTATATGCTTGTTAGTCAATGACTATAATACATAGAAATATATAAATAGACACCAGAATAAATTTAATAAACACCCAGACCCGGAAATGCAGACACCTAAATGTTCATCACACGAATGCCTGCCCCCGTCGGGAATCGAAGCCGACCCTCGCAGTTCGTTGATGTAGTTAAGCGTGTACGCTAGCAACTCGACCAACGAGGCAGTTGTTGCTTATCTGTTATTTTTAATTATTACAAATTAAAAAATAAAAATTTAAACCAGTTAATGAAAAACTAAACAGAATCACACATTAATTTCACCAGCACACACTTTTTTCAAGGTCCTTGGCCTTATAATTCTAGTAAACTTTAATAACTCAACCAAATAAAAACTGGGGACAATAAGTTATACTATTGACTGCAAGTGAAAGCATAAGTAAGAATTTTAGATACTCACTTCTTGCACCAGCATCATAAGTTCCTGCCTTGACCCAAACCTTTGATGTAGAACTGGGAACCTCTTGAAATGTCTCAACAAACTCTTTAAAAACCTAAAACATATTATGTTATTTTTGAGTTACCTAATAAAACAATACTTGAATATTTATCTGAAATAGCTGTTAAACATTAAACATTGAACAATTAATCTGCAAATTAGGTAATTTAGGTAATTAGCACCACATGCCCGATTGTTAAGTCCGTCATGTAATTTTTTTACAACTGGTTCAAATTTTGAAACCTAATGGAACAGATATCTAAATATATTCACAAATTGTACATTTAATTAAATGCTAGGATTCTAATACGCAATAAAGTACAAACAAATTATTAACCGAATTTCTAAACAGCATATTCTAATAGAAGTATTCTTCACTTTTAAAAAATAGTGAGTCTCATATTACCTCCAACAACTTAAGTGTACAATACAAAGGTTTAGAATATGTTTAAATAGCGAATTTTTTTATTGTTATTTTTTATTATTATATTTTATTATTACATTAGCACCAGCGGCACTACAAGCCGTTTTTTAAACTTTACAAATACATGCATAGAGTCGGTCATAACAGTAAAATGGTTTTATTGGTAATCATATTACATACATGAGCAGCCGCCTCTTCCTCTTCCTTCTTTCGAAGCTCTTCCAGCTCCTTTTTAGATAAACCACGACTCGCCATCTCTTGCTATATATTTACATCTAAAACTTTAGGATGGTTGTTTATGTTTAATAGCTATATGCTATAAGTAAACGATAAAAAAAATTGGCACATTTTTAACATTACCTACATACGAATGTTAATCACCTACCAGATAATAAGCTACGAAATGATAAATATTTAACTATTTTTCAAAAATTAAAATAATCAATTAAAGTTCATAACCTCAAATGTCAAGTCAACACTAAACATAACATGACATTCCCGAATCCTGACATTGACGCAAACAAAGAGTATTACGGAAGACGTGGCAGCATGGCCTAAAGGTCTTAGCCGGCCCCAGAAAGGGGCAAATTAACGTAAAAAAAAACAAAGAGTATATACCTAAATACTACGTAACAAGAGGCGGGACTTCCATAGGTACATAGCAAACCCAAATTGGTATAAAGTTTACTTGAAAAATTATAACCCGTATAATTTGAAAGTAAGTCTAAAGGCATTCATATGTAAAGCAACTAGTGTCATATGATTTGGGCGAATAAAAAACATAGCAAACTTATTTTTTTTATGAAAGTTGCGTTAAACTGGGCGCAAACTGCAAAGCTCAAAAGCAGTGTTGCTATCCTTTAAGAACAGTTACTTTTCTCTTTAGTGCTGGGCCCAGCGGCTATTTAGATTTTAATATCTTTTTAGTGATGATCACTGGTTAAAATGTACATTAAATAGCTGTCAAATGACGAATTTTGTATTTGCTATCTCTATTGTAATTCTGTTGGTCACAGGAGATAGCAAATATAAAACACGTCATTGTGATCGTCACTAAAAAGATACGGAATAGCCCCTCAGAGTAGAGTCATTCACGTTACCGAGTTACATAGTAAATGACATTTAACCGGTGACACCCGTTGAGTACTTATCTCATTGGTTCAGTGTTTAGCAACGCCATTCAAGCCAATATTCAGACAGAATTCTATCCAAATACAAGCCTGCGTACAGCAATAATCAAAGAATATGCTTAAAAAGGAGTTTTGGCGCCATTGAGAGAAAAGATGGTCGAAGTTTTTTCATAATTATTGAATTTCGTGTTGATGTTGAGTGAAATTAGTCAATTTTGGTGGCATTTTGTACAATTTTGTTCAGTGAAAGTGCACAAATAAAAATAATCATGAAGAAATTAGCGTATCGTGTATTTCTTCTTTGCCGCCAAATCTCTTTATATGAGCTTGGGTATTGAGGCCGCCGCTTTACCCAAGAGCCTGACATGACTTACTGACGACTTATGACTGATGACTAATTATAATTGATTAAAATTGACATAAAATTTGCAAATTTCTACTTGATGAATGGCAAAATACTAACGTGAAGGCCAAAACATAAAGAAAGAAGAAGAATATGCTTAAAAATAACGTGTAAATCTAAACTCACACTCACTCACTCGCACTCCCATTTGTGACTTTTACACCGTATCTTTCTCGATCTAGCAAATGCTGGTATAGATGGAAACTGATAAGGTAAAAAATGTGTTTGTGTACTTATGTACGCATGTGCGAAGTTATATTTAATTATTAGAAATTATAACATTTATTAGAAAATATAATAAAAAAACTGTAACGAAAAATGTACTAAATGCACATGTAAGATGAAAGATCTTCACGTCCATATCCCAATAGAAATAGGCAGATGCGCAACCAGGGCTCCCAGGACTAGCCAAAGACACTAAGTTCCACAATGTGATATGTGGCAAACCTATCACATTGTGGAACTTACGGCAATCATGGGCAACGTTATTTTATTACAAAATTTAAAATACAACGTTTTCTTTTGTTTTTGTTGCCCGACCCGGGATTCAAACACAGAGGCGATTAAACTAATGAACTGTATTAAACAAAAACACGTATGTGAATGTAGAAACATGTTTCTAAAGCAGGCAACTTCATGATGTTACTTTTGTGTTACAGATCCGTTTGCGTCTTAATATTTCACTTTTCATTTGGCACTTTTTTTTTAAATGTCTAATACGTTGCTAACCGCGAGGTTTTATCAACTTCACCAGACTATTACGGGCCGAACGGAGTGCTCAGTCCGAGACATTATCATTTGAAGTGATCCCTACAATGCCAGCAACAAGGGCTGTCTCCCGGGAGACCGTACCTCGACTTGGTGCTGCGTTCTGGTTACTGGGTGGACTTGGTGAATGAGTAAAGGCGGCTCGTCTCTCGGCGTTAGGCGCCGGGTACAAGAGAGATCTTCGTCGGCGAGACCGGCGACGACGGTGTAGAGTAATGTCTTGTGAATTTGTGTTCGGGTTGGGAGGAAGTCTTGTGATAGCCGCGGTTATTAGATCCTGAGGATCCGATATCACGTAACAGGGTCTTCTAAGTTTGGTGGGCAAGTTCGCGGGCGGTGTGTAGTCACACGCGCGTGCTAACACCGGTTTTGGGTGGGCAGCCGTTATTTCAAAGTAACGTTCCGATAGTTCTTTGAAATGCTGCGCTATTGTGAGTAAATCTAGGTGGCGATGTAGGTCCTCGTTGCGAACGTACCACGGACAACCGGTGGCAGTACGCATAAACCTATTCTGAACTACTTGTAACTTTTTAAGGTGGCACGGGAAAGTATGTGCGAAAGCTACACTAGCGTAAGCTAATATAGGCCTAACACAAGTTTTTTAAAGTGTCACTTTGTTACGAAGTAAGATTTTACTGTTTTTATTAAATAATAGAGATGGCTAAGTACGAACTTAGCCTTGTTTTTGACACGTGAAATATGCGGTTCGAACGACATATTTTTGTCTATAGTGACCCCTAGGAATTTGTTGATTTTTTTCAGGGGATTACTCTGTTGAAAATTCTGATGGTACCCAGGTTACAAGTGGGTCTCATCCGTTCGCTGGGTGTCACGCCTCGATTAAAGTACACCGTTGCACTTTTATCGGGGTTTACTTCTATACGCCACTTCCTGAACCAGTCCTCCAGGAGAGTGGCCACGTTACGGATAATGTTGTCTATTTGTTCCCCGCGACGGCGGGATACATCTAGGGGTCTACTACTAGAGAGTCCCTTCTACACGAAATCTGAATGTACGATTCGACAAGTAGTCTCTTACGATGAGTACTAGTCTGTCTGGCACGTCCATTTCTTAGAGCTTATAGATTAGGCCGTTGTGCCAGACCTTATCGAACGCCTTGGCTACGTCGAAGAATAGCGCTCCCGTATATAGGAGGAGTCGTCTATTGAGGCCGTTTAGTATGTGCTCCTTGAGGCGGTGCATGAATGGCCTGCCCGGAAACCAAATTGCTCATCCATTAACAAATGTTTCTCGGCTACGACCGTCTGAACGCGGGGGAGGATAAGACGCTCCTATATTTTGCCGAGTAAACTAATAAGATTGATCGGGCGGTAACTACTCGCGAAGTTACGGAGTTTACCCGGTTTATGTATTCCTATGACAGTGGCTTCTTTCCACTCCTCAGGAAAGGCAATGTTGACTAGTAGGTATATGAGTGCAGGAGGAAAAGATTTAATTATTCTATTTGAGATACCGTCAGGTCCTGGGGCCTTTCTGTTGTGAAGATCTTTAGCTTCGTCGTGGTGGGTGGGAATAAGGCGCTTAAAGAAGTATAACTTCAAAAATGCGACACACCTAGTCCAAGCCTCACGGTCTATAAAAATATATGTACATAGGAATACGATTTGGATGGTTAATAAAAAAAACCAGTCCATATATTGATTATATATTTATTGTAAAAGTATACTTCAAAACGTTTTCGATGTAAAATTAAAAAAAGTGTGTTGTACGTTTTGATAGTTCACTTTTTATAACAAAAAATTGAATTTACCACATTTACAATAGCAATTACAATATAGTATAATACAAAATACATTATGTAATAAAGTACCCTTAACTTCTACTACTAGAGAAATAATAAAAGCCAAAACCAAAATTGAATTAGGTGTAACCAATAAAAATATTTTTTGTTCAAAGTTCACCGTTTTTTATATTTATATGTGGGAATGGTAACTTATGCAGTCAGTATAAGCCTTTTGACCGCCTTACGAATAGTAATGCTAGATGTACACCACCCAGAAATAAATCCACTATAAAATAACGTTATTATAATATTACTATGTTGTTGTTACGAATACATATGATAAAAGTGCAAGAACTTTTGATTTTATTATTATATAATATTACTATTTTGCTGTTTTATACAACTAAACATACCTACTTATGTATTCACATTTTTGTTAACCAGCTACCAAATCTATTATCAATAAACAAATAAAGATGTTTTATTTTTATTTAATAATAAGTGCGATATCTACAATTTAAAATTAATAGTAATGTTCAAATGACCACATAAGAAGGTATAAAAATATTAACGAAATACCCTGACACTTGTTATTTACTCAATAATAAAACTATATTCTTTGGATTTAAACATCAATTATATTATAAAAAAACAAACTGTAAATAAATACTCAATAATTATATACTTGGGAAACTATTATTGATCTCTTAAAACTTTAATTCCGAAGCTGGCTACAAAACATGTTGTCAACTAATCATAAAGATATGTTAGAAAACGGAAAAATGGACTCACAAAAATCGACAACAAGTGTCTAACTATAAGTACACATAATTAGACGGTCAAAAGTGAATATTCAATATTGTATGACATACTACATCATTTGTTCATAATTGTATACAAATAATAATTACATTATAATACATAATATTTACCTTTTCCAACTATATAACAATAATAAAAAATCATACGATTAAAATACCACTTCAGCAGTCAATTAAAAAGGTATAGAAATGGGCCCAATGTTTGAAGACGTACAGTCAGCATAAAAATTCTATTAAAACAATATTGTTTATTAGACAAATGTGAATACATCTCCTAACGTAGAGTGAGCGAGAGATACGTTCAAACAGCTACTTTGACTGTCTTTCTTTATTTGCTGTATTACATGTTTTATAAAATACTTGATTCGGGTATTGCTTTAAAAAGTATTTTGAAAATTTATTTTCATTATACCATTATAACTGTTGTGCCAACTAATGTCGCGACTGTATACAAAATAAGTTTTAATTGGTGATAATAAATAAGTTTTCTAACTTTCAAAATAGAAATTTTGCTTATAAGAATACTGCAGTATAATGTTTTAAATAGTATAGTGAGTCTTGTGCATGTATTTGATATACATAGCGACAAACCGGTATAGTTCGATCGGGAAGTTGCAATAACATATTTCATTACCTGTTTTAAAAGTACAGGTAAGCCAGCGAAAACCACTTTTTTCAGTCACATACGTTCCAGTTATGTCCGAGGATAAGGTAACTGATAAAACTGGTTAAAATCCATCACGAGCTACAACACCTCTATGTTGTTTCGCTTTGTATATTAAAATAACAAATTCGCACATTAATAAAATTTGACCAATGATATAAAACATTAAAATATAATACGCATAGTTACAAATAAATACTTTCATGAAATTGTAAATTAACTAGGTACTTTTGAACACAGAATACATATTATGACGTATACATAATAACATTAAAATTGCAACTATCTATATTTTGTGCATAGATATTCCATATTATTATGTATATAATATTTACTAGAGAATACAACAATTTACAAATAGTTCTGTACAGGTGAAAGAATTTACATTTACAAATGGGCATAGAAATGACGCGCAACACAGCGCCTATTAGACCCTGAATAGACATAATTTATAGAAATAACGTTATGAATATGAATGCTAAAATAAAATTAAAATAAAACAAATATTGTTATTAAGCTTGATCATTTTTAAAAATAACTATACAACGTAAATTTAGGTTCAGCCAGTCAAAAAATCACATTTTTTAACAACCTAAATGATTGCAACCGTTCTTAATAATTTAGGTTATTTTTGACGATGACTGTACCGATAAACATGCATATAGGTACTCTATTAAATGCACTATATTGTACTAATCAAATGTTTAACCATCGCTGCCTGTAAAACTGACATAGGAACACGACTAAGAATACTAAAAAAATAAAAGTCGATAGATGTTATTTTAATTTGAATACATTTAAGGTTATTTACATCGTTTTAAGGATCTCAATTATTATAGATACAACTCGTCCGAATTAACTGTGCACTCCGCTGGAAAACGATCCACTCCTGTTAAAATGAGCGGCACCCCGTATTCGCCGCAAGCGCTCAGTAGCGATAGCAACTTTGTTACCGTTATCAAACCGATCTTTTATCAGCATAAAAAAAGCGGTTGTAAAGTTGGTTTACTGACGATAGTTGAACGTGACTACCTCATGAGAACGGAGGCCAATTGTGCCTCTTTGTCGCTCGCTCCACGCTCTCGCTGACACTTGAAGCCTTAAATGGCACGCCTCAGAGCGAGGTAACGCGGCATGAGGCATGTTTTTTGGCGCGTGCAGCCGGCTTCATCGAATTATAAGAAGTTGTTAAGTCAAAAATGATAAATGAATGGAAAATGATTAATGACAACTGAGGACAATGACACAGGGCGAGGTGCACAGTTGATTAGTATGGGTTACACTTCTACTAAAACAACCATGTCGTAGTCTCGATTTTTATTTGATGACAAAATTATCTTTAATAGACATATTTTGTATATCAGCGACTACTACTTATTTGAAATAACAATTATCGTTAACCGAATTTTGAGCGTGTCCAATGGCCTAAACTATTTACGATAAAAAAAAATTGCATTACTAAAATTCAAATTTCGTTTATTAACATTGCATTACGTTAACGGAACTTGTACTAGAGTAGGACAACAACTAATTACGTAAACGGAACTTGTGTCAAAGATTGGTAATATTGTAAATTATCATCTGATCGGATATTTAGTCGGGTCTTATAAATATCAGTTAATTTGTGTATGTTTATACAAATCAACAATAAAATCGAATTTTACTGTGGAATATAAACAGATATAAAAAAAGGTAATATTGTATATTATCATCTGATCGAAATGTGATCAAAAACCCTCGACCCATTGATACTTCCGATTTCGCTCATTGATATATTTAGTCGGGTCTTACAAATATATCAGTTAATTCGTATATGTTTATATTCCACTATCAATTTTTTTTCGCAATTAAACATTTATGACACTAGAAAAATCTATTTCATAATTAAGACAAATATTGAGAAACAGAGAAGATATACTATCAGATGACAGTCATAATCATATTAACAAATGATGGGAAATAAAAAAATCGGCACCGCAAATCAAATAACTAAATATTTGTTTTTTTTTAAGTACAACATATATTTACGCTGCAGCCTGATGTATTTATTTCATGGCTACATTTTGTTTTTATTTCCGTTTAGAAAAGGCTAATGTGTACCTTATAATGAGGCATAAAGAATACCGAACTTTCAGGGTAACAGCTATAATGGGAAATGAGCTATTCATTATCTTATCTTAACATCATTTATTAATTAACGTCATGTATAGTTTGTTGTTGTTAACATTTTTGTTATAACACAAAAAATAAAATATCTTGAGTTGTCCTTTTTGTGTAATTTATGTTATAAATATGCTTCATAAATTAAAAAAAAAATATACAAGCAGCGAACGTTAATATTTGCTGGAACGATCACCACGTGCATATGAATTGTACTTATAAATCAAAAAATAGTACAAACACTTAACCTATGAAGTGTACAGCGAATTTGAACTCTACGAAATAGCAATAAAGAAGAATATCTTCAACATATACACTGTACAGTTTACCTATTGACCTAACGATTGACATGAAACATACATTGACACTTATCAAATATTTTCTTTACTATCATATAAGTGTATAAGTCAAGGTACAGTTGTATATAGGTATCTAAGCTTGTGGAAAGGATTCGGAACCAAAGGACTGACTATAATTTGACGTTTGTCATTTGAGAGCTGATTTATCATCAGTTATTTATAACATGCCAGTTGGTTTTTATTACTCCTTCAATCTAAGATACGTTTTTGTAAAAACTGTTTTGATCACAAACATAAAGAGAGTAGCTCTTTCAAATAAAAACTCCGGAAATCATTTGCACCAAATTTTACTATATTAGGAATATTTATTTTTTACTAGTCAATCAGGCGAACTTCTGACCGTCTGACATTGATAGCTATTAACAGTTAGAAACAGAAAAAATATAGCTTTTCCTATTTTTTCGCCACTTTCCCAGTTTTGTCGTCACGACTTTATCATAAAGGCGTCCTTGAGTTTTGCACTTGGCAACACATTTGGCGATTAACTGATTGGGAGGTTGGTTGAGAGAGTTTTTGTCCTGATCATAGGGCTCACAAGCCAACATTTCGTAACGATCGGTTAAGACTTTGAGGGGTGAGTTAATTAGAAATATTCATATGATTAAACCTTTGCCTTTGAGATTTGTCCAATATACAAAACCGAGGCCATGTCCACCAAGCTTAGATATATTTTTAAATTAAGTCGACTTTGAAAAACATTGCATTTGCGAGACCCTTCAGTAGACGCTTGCCCCCGGAGTTCATTGTTCAGCGTCCGCGCCCTTTAATCGGAGACGAGCGAAGTCTTCAAATATAATATCGTCGTCGTGTTCCTGGCCGTTTTCGCCCCTGTTGACAAAACATTTTTCATTTAATTCGGATGATTCTTAACGAATAAGTTACAAGATCTATGTTTTCAGTATTATTTTAAGTTATACGTGTTAATAGTGCAATGAGGTGCATCACAGAACAAAATTACTATTATCGGAGATGTGCATATACAGGGTCACATTTAAAGGACCAGACGAATTTTGAGAGAGGAATGGGAATATATAGTTCTTTGGTAATGAAAAAATTTAAAAAAATGTAAATTATAATTTTTACCTGACGCAAAATACAAAATGCATGGTTATAACGCAAACACCTACCGCAGTCGCATGCGCAGGTTGGTGACGTCATGGTTCGTATTAGGTACGACGTAGCGTGCCAACAAGCGAAGTATTCACGCGGACTATTGTAAATGAGTGTTCATAAAATATTACAGTTTAGCAATTATTATTTAAAATGCACTATAATTTTAGCCTTAACTCCTTTACATTAAAATTTGGCTGGTCTTTTGAAAGCAACCCTGTATATATTGACATCCCAAAAGCCAACCTTTTGGCAAATGAATATGACAACGTACACAAGTAGAGTAATCTAATAATTCAGGTTCATGAATTATTCCCCTGGTGTGGTATGGTAGTGGTCGATGGCGGCGGGCTCGGGCATGGGTGTGTAACAGTGTGTAGGTGCTGTGTGCAGGAGTGTTCCGTGACAGTATGGCGGTACTGACGGCCTGGGGTCGAAGTGTATGAGGTAGTGGTCAAGGGCGGCGGGCTTGGGTGGGGGTGTATAGCAGTGTGTGGGTGTAATGTGCAGGAGTGTTACGTGACGGTATAAGGCGGTACTGAAGGCCTGGGGTCGAGGTGTATCAGGTCGTGGTCGAGGGCGGCGGGCTTGGGCGTGGGTGTATAACAGTGTGTGAGTGTAGTGTGCAGGAATGGTACGTGACGGTATATGGCGGTACTGACGGCCTGGAGTCGAGCTGTATGAGGTCGTAGTCCAGGGCGGCGAGCTTGGGCGTGGGCGTATAACAGTGTGTGGGTGTAGTGTGTGGGTGTACTGTGCAGAAGTGGTACGTGACGGTATATGGCGGTACTGACGGCCTGGGGTCGTGCTGTATGAGGTCGTGGTCGAGGGCGGCGGTCTTGGGCGTGGGTGTATAACAGTGTGTGGATGTAGTGTGTGGGTGTATTGTGCAGGAATGGTACGTGACGGTATATGGCGGTACTGACGGCCTGGGGTCGAGGTGTATGAGGTCGTGATCGAGGGCAGCGGGCTTGGGCGTGGGTGTATAGCAGTGTGTGGGTGTAGTGTGTGGGTGTATTGTGCAGAAGTGGTACGTGACGGTATATGGCGGTACTGAAGGCCTGGATCGAGGTGTATGAGGTCGTGGTCGAGGGCGGCGGGCTCGGGCTTGGGTGTGTAACAGTGTGTGTGGGCGTAGTGTACAAAAGTGGTATGTGACGGTATATGGCGGTACTGACAGCCTGGGGTCGAGCTGTATGGGGTCGTGGTCGAGGAAGCAGGCATGGGCTTGGGCGTATAACAGTGTGTGGATGTAGTGTGTGGGTGTATTGTGTAGGAGTGGTACGTGACGGTATATGGCGGTACTGACGCCCTGGGGTCGAGCTGTATGAGGTCGTGGTCGAGGGGGCGGGATTGGGCGTGGGTGTATAACAGTGTGTGGGTGTATTGTGCAGGAGTGGTACGTGACGGTATATGGCGGTACTGACGGCCTGGGGTCGAGCTGTATGAGGTCGTGGTCGAGAGCGGCGGGCTCGGGCGTGGGTGTGTAACAGTGTGTGTGGGTGTATTGTGTAGGAGTGGTACGTGACGGTATATGGCGGTACTGACGGCCTGGGGTCGAGCTGTATGGGGTCGTGGTCGAGGGGGCGGGCATGGGCGTGGGTGTATAACAGTGTGTGAATGTAGTGTGTGGTTGTATTGTGCAGGAGTGGTACGTGACGGTATATGGCGTTACTGACGGCCTGGGGTCGAACTGTATGAGGTCGTGGTCGAGGGGGCGGGCATGGGCGTGGGTGTATAACAGTGTGTGGATGTAGTGTGTGGGTGTATTGTGTAGGAGTGGTACGTGACGGTATATGGCGGTACTGACGGCCTGGGGTCGAGCTGTATGAGGTCGTGGTCGAGGGCAGCGGGCTCGGGCGTGGGTCGCGGCGGCTCGTCCTCTGGCTTCGGATGCATCAGGATGAACGGCAACTCCGCGCTCAGGTCACTGCAAACCAAATAGTACCTATTTTACATAACTACTAAACGGCTGAATCGATTTTAAATTTTTTGTGGGTATTTCGAAGGACTCCTGGATAATTTTAAAAATACAATTAGACCCGGTAGATGGCACTGCTATTGGTATGTCATCTACACTATCTATACTATTAATAAAGAGGAGAGATTTGACTGTTTGTTTTTATTGATATGGCTCCGAAACTTCTTGACTGATTTGAAAACTTCTTATATCATTAGAAACCGACACTATCCCCGATAAAAAGGGCCACGTAGTTTCTAGGAAAAAATAGAAAATTGTCCACACGTGAGGAGAAGCCTGGAACGTCTGCTAGTATTAAATAAGTTTAAATATTAAATTAGAATATCAATCACTAGATACTTAATATAAAACAAAGTCACTTTCCGCTGTCTGTCCGAATGAATGCTTCTTTAAAACCTTTAAAACCGCTCAACGGATTTTGACGCGTTTTTTAAAGTGAAAACTTCTTTAGCGGCATTGCGCACTTTTTTTGGAATTGGTAAAAAAACTTCTATAGGCGTCAGGAAACGTGACCTGATCCAAAATTCGTAATTGCACGAATAAGGCGGCGCAAGGCGCTTGCGCGAATGTTCGTGTTGTCATGTTTGTGTACGATAGCGCAATATATGAATAATAACATAGAAGCTTGTTACTAGTAATTTATAAATCTTACCCGCCAAGTGGTCCGAGGCACAGTTTGACCTTCACCTTGTACTGTACAATAATTCCTAGGTTTTCTCGTTGGCCTGGATCTGCAATACTGAAACAAAACGTTTACATAGTATTAAATAATAAAAAATATCTGTATGTTACCGCCTTATTAATAAACATGGACTAAGGTAGGAGTAAAATTAGGTTGTTATTACAGTCTGTCTTACATTGTATAATATTATTATAATACTGGACTATATTATAATAAGAACTAGTAGTACAAGGATGATAGAATATAGTCCTGGCTGACGGGGAGTATGTTTCACCGTTTCTTCTCTTGACTGGCTAGGTTTGGAAACGGTGGTAACTTATGGTAGAAAGGGTTGAACTTATTTATATTTTAAAATTGTTTGTAATTCATAATATTCATAATTCATATTGTAATGAATATAAAACTGTTTTTTTGTATGAATATTATGTACATAATTAAATAGTCACAGTAATCTGACGTAATCTCACAAATATTAAAATATTTGCACACCACAATGTAGTAGAATATGTTGGAAAGCTTAAATAATTTTGTAACATCTTCAATCTTCACGCATATTCCGAAAATAAATACATTTTCTTTCCGTCTATAATACCAGGTTGAACCTTGGAATATTTTACTCAGCGTTTATTAATCAGACGGTAAAGGTTCATCAGAAAATAGGTTTATAGAACTATCAATTTATTTTTTTATTCTGTCTATCGTTGTTTGCTTACAAGCAGTATTTACCGCATTTATGCACCTAGCTTAAGCTTAAAATAAATTTGTACAATGGAAGAGCGGTGTCGCCTAACACACGTACCACGTACTTAAAAGGTGACTCCATCAACTACCCACATTTTATTGTAAATTAGTACTGAAATAAATATTTTTGATTTGAAAAAAAAAGCAGTATACATACAGTGTACTAGAAGCAAGGTTGGTGTCTTCGTGTTTGAGCTGTCCGTCCAAGGCCAGCCCCCATTTGTCCTTGTTGTTGGCGAGGAGCGGGGTCAGTGTGAACACCTTACTCAGCGTGAAGCCGGGACCCACTGGACACCCTTCTCTGTAACATACCATTACGCTTTAGAAATTGTATTTTTTCAACATTGACTGAGGTAGCTATTCTAGTTCTAGTATTATAAACGTTAAAATCTGTTTACGCTTACACTATAAAGGTGCTAAATTTTGAAGAAATTCGACAAATAGATTATTAAGTTCAGGGTTACATAGTTTTAAATATTGTACCCTTTTCATCCTTAGCGCAAATTGAAACTCTCAATTATTGAACAAACAAAATCTTCTTTTTATTGTTTTTTTTTAAGCTGGGAGAATCAAAAAATGTATTATTGTAATAATTTTTACAATTTACTTTGTAAACACTAAATGACAACATTGGAAACGTGCAGACGGATTTTCTTAGGGTATGTAATAAATGTTACCAATGTTGCACCTCTGGACACCAAAAATGCGAATGGTGCAACATTTATTTAGTTCTGGAGTTCAGAGATGCAAATGGTACACTGCCAATGCGTATGTTTTGAGTACCCCACCCTGAAGTTGGAACATTAAAGTGGCGTGGACCTGATCTGACCATCTACACTAGTGGAATAATCAAATAAAATTTTTGAATGGAAGAAGAGACAGTCGAAGGAGATGTTCAACTGGTAAAAGAGATCTTAGCCATCGAACAGCTGCAACACTAGTCATCTCACATCTGAATATCCGTCCTTACAGAAATATGTAAGTTCTTTTATTAAGGTTCTCAAGTAGTAAGGGGGCGTTCAAGTTTACGTAACGTACGTAATACTTGAACGTACGTCGGGCAACAAAAAGACAATTGGGTTTTTCCAATTTTCTAATAAAAAATAAAACGTTGCTCGGGATTGGATATGTGCCCGGTTGGCGATAGGCTTGCCACCTATCACATTGTGGGACTTAGCATCTTCGGCTAGTCGTGGGTGCCCTGGTTGTGCCCTCGGGGATATAGGCGTGAACATATAAAGGTAAAGTATACCAAGGATAAAAACTGTAACGTAATTTTTTGAGACTTTAGGGTAAAAATGGTCACTTGAGTGTTACGTAACGTTTAGAGAAGGGGAGGGGTAAAAAGAAACGTTACGGTGCGTTACAAGGGGAGGAGGGGGGGTAAAAAATCTTCAAATATTTTGTTACGTAATACTGGAACGCTCCCTAACGTTTCAAAAATGATGCAATTAATTCCTCAAAAGTGTAGCACGAGGGAGAAAAAATCCATAGATAGACAATGGCTAATGTGTATCTAAACTAGATTATTACATTAGCAGATTATTATAACATTGGCATTGGCACATCCCCAAGGGAAGATTTATATATCTTATACATAAAAATGAATCCCTTTTTAACTTGGTTATCACTTTTTTCAATCCACATATGAACCATATACAAAAAAACAGCATTGATAGTTAGGACAGGCCGTCTGTCACCTAAAATAGTAACCAATAAGTTTGAAATGGTCACCTGTAGAGAGATTGCAAAATATATTATATTTAGAACAAACAGTTCCGGTTCGGAGGGTAAGGTAACCGGTAAACTTACTTTTGCTCGAGGCCTAACATCACGGCCACAGTATGGCAACGCACCATTACAACCTCTGGTGTCTCTGGGCAGCGGGAGTTTCTTACCATCAGGAAATCCGTCTGTTTGTCTGCCTACCATTATCATAAAAAAACGACTGATTGTAACAGTTCAAGTGCAGCGGTTCAGCGGCTTTGTGGTTCATTTGAAAAGCAAACTGATTATTTTCTATGGTTATGGAACGACTCAATACATTTAAATAGGTTTAAACAGGGTTGAAACATTTTTTTTTACATCAAATAGACAACTGGAGTCATAAACACATAAAAACCTTGCATGGTGAACGACAAACTCGTGCAATGTGATGTTTCCAAACGATCAGTTACAATTGTA
>NJDC01000671.1:63979-74029 GCA_002245475.1 Calephelis virginiensis | reverse complement strand
GACGGTCTATTCTGCAAAGGAGCCCGGACCAACGATTGAGGTTTTATTGCAGTAGCCTATAAAATTGACTGGCTAATAGAAATATTAAGAGTCATAACTCCGAACACAATGCCAGTAAAATTTATGGCATTCGAAGATATCGTTATGGATTTTTTCATCAAAATAACTTTTATAACCTAGATAATTTCAATACAGATGAACTGCAACGGAACGACTTGAATTTAACTACCACGCCATTAATGTACACAAAAATATTAATTATAAAGTACTACATACTATTAACTAAATAGTTATAATTTTGACACAAACTTTCATCCCCTATTTTGATGATTATGACCCCTGTCTTTCGAGGGTTGATTTTTAAAAAAGTAACCTATGTTTAAACTCGGATTCCTACTTGCTTATCAAATTACATCAAAATCAGTTCATCGGTTTAGCGGTGAAAGAGCAACAGACAGACAAGTAAAAAGACTTACACAAAGACCACTACCCGGATTTTTAATCAAATTCATATGGGATCACCTCTAAAGCACGACCTACTTTTCGGAAAACTTTCGTTATTGGCCGAGCAATCGCGTAACAAACACTGTTTTGAAAGTAAAAAAAAACGTTGCGCACTTTTTTTAGAATGGGTAAAAACTTCTAAACTCGCGTCAGGACACGTGACCTGATCGAAAATTCGTAAGACGGATGGAGAGTAAACAGCCGGCGCGGCGTAGGAGAAGAAGTATTCCCTCTCTTTCTACGGCGCGCCGCGGCAAAAATGTATGCCTGCGCCTGCTGTTTCGTTTAGACGGCGCAGAGTGCTTGCGCGAATGCTCGTGTTGTCATGTTTGTGTACTATTGCTCAATAAATTAATATTGTATTCTACCACATAAATGATAGTACTTTCATACTGATAATTGAAGCAGTTCGTGCAAAATTATTCCCTAACCATTCCAAAATAACAAAAATACACAATATTAATATTCAAGTTGTCACTTCTGCCGGCACTCCCGGAGTGCAACCCGTTGTTTTTTTTTTCTAAAAGAGATGTTTGTATCTATGTTACTCAACGTTAAAATCGACCGCAATGAATCTTGGCACGATGCTGCTCTAAAAGACACTTCGACTCCGAATTTATTGCTCAGTAATGAGGAGGGCTTAGTAGCCGAAAAATGCAGGCAGTCGCTTTATAGTGCAAAAAATAGCAACAGCTTTACCATTTACTACTGATCCTACTGGTGTATTGTAATAATGTTACTTGCACTTTAGACTTAGCCTAAGTTTAAGCTCGAAAAAAGATAATAACGAGTACCGGCGCTAGGTCGTCAGAAATAAGAGAAGTGGTATTAACAAATTTTTTCATTATTTTTTTCAGGGAAACAAAGTTAACATATTGAATGGTAAAAAAAGTTTTCACAATTGTACAAACAAAATCGTTACTGTTAGAGAAATAAGAAATAGACATGTTTATTACAAAAATAACTTCAAAAAGAAAAAAGAGTAAAATAATAAATAAACATACCTACATAAGAAAATATCACGTTGTGTTGATACTGAAACGATGCGTAAACATGTTCTTTGAAACATTGAAGATGTTAATACTGTTGAAATAAAGATCTAAAATACATATAAGGAAACAAATAAAATATTAGACACATATTTATTCCTAACAACAGGAATATTCAAAATAACAATTAACACTGACTGCACTAGTGGCGACGAGGTCGTCACATCCCGTCGCCAATAATTTGGGGTTAAGCCTAATTTGGTTATACTATAAGGGTTATTTGAAAATATGAAAAGTATAAAATATTTAAAACGTAGTAATTGTCCCTATGTACAGCTGTTATAGAGCACTTCAGCAATATAAAATAGCATTAGAGTGCTCGCCTCTCCGTCACGAGAGTTGACATCCAGTAATGGATCCGCCGTATATATTACTCGGCGGATGTTCTCCTCCGCATATCCATCTCGTGCACTACCTGATTATATTGTTTGAACTTATTACACCAGCAATATATCAAACTCACTGACGGAAATATTAAAAGGGTCGATAATATTAAAACTCCGAACGTATAAATTATAAATTTATCGAATTCGAAGATATCTTTATCTTTGTATTTAAAATATATTTTGGACATGAAAAAAAAAGGTTAGTCTGGCCAGTGAATGATACGTTTTTAACTTAAAATCTCGCCAAAGACGTATGTTCTGTAAAAAAAAAAACAGAAATGAGTGAACCGGTGTTGATAAAAACGTCGTACCTATCTATAAATGTTTGAAAATAAATTCTCAAAAAAATTGTATCATTACGTTTTGCGCAAAACGGGTACTTTGATTTTACAATAAATTACCAGTTTTTAAAATAATTGAAATTGAAAACAAAATTGTTGAGAATTAAAAAGTTGAGCCGAATGTTTGCCCTACAAAAAAGTTTACCTTTATCAATAACTCATTACAAACCGTCAAAACCGTCGCAGTTCAACTCCAGCTACCAACATTGAAACCCTCTATGTTAAATTGAAACTTTCGGTAAACATTGGCAAGGTTTCTCAACCCCTTGTTATCTTATGAGTTTTCTAATTAATGTACTTCAGGAGTCGATGTGAGAATCAGGGTTGTCAGTTTAGCGAATTATAGATATTAGCAATTACCACGCACTTCACAACGCTAAAATCGCTACGGTAACATTTCTTTGTATTGATTAAACAGCGCCTCTACCGGTAACTAAGATAAATAGACGTCCGACCAAAAACGCTAAAGATTTCTATACGTAAGTTACAGAACATATTCTAATAGTAGATATGCGGTCCTACATCAACCTATAGTCTTCACCGACTTGATAATAGACGAAACGCATCTATACATGTATAAATGAATTCCCGTTTCGCGTTATCATCATGACGCCTGAATGGATGGACTAATTTTAGAATTTTTTTTAAGCTATTGCATAGCTTCTATCGCGGGCCTTGAGCGTGGAGACCGAATCTAGAAATTCCGTAACGAAAAATAACCTAAAACCCTCCACTCGGACCGGCACAGCTGTGATACTTTTTAGTTTTGCCATCTATCGATGAATAGCAGAACTTTTAATGAATTTTGATCACGCTTGTTTCTTTAGTTCAGCAACACGCCTCTAGGTGGCATTGGTTGTATCAGCGGTACTGCGCATGCGTAATCCCCCTCTTCGCCTCACAATCTGATGACACAAGCCTGCTGGCTGCTTATGCAATTTACCGCAGCAGTCTCCGAGTGCCACACGTCTTTTTTTGTAACAGTTATTTTTTGTATTATTAGGAGAACCATATGAAGATAAAAACGGCGAAAATTGAAAGGAAAGTTGGAAAACCAATACTTACATTTTGTCCATACAAACTGTTACTAACCATTACTGTCAAGCGATACGAAGTTCACCGGATCGGCTAGTTTCATATAAAAATAGTGTATTAGAAAACATATTTAAACGTTTTTTTTAATTTAAAACAGGTTGCCTTAAAAACTCCTGAATATTTTAATTATTAAAAAAAAAACAACCGTATATTAAAGTGTTCGCAATAGAACCGCCATATTATTATTTTTTTCACTAGTGACACTAACTAGCATCGACATTCCAGATAATATCTGGCAACCTCGTCTGTAATAAACAGGAAACCCAACTTCTGCACATTTTAAACGTCTTATACTTTATGAAAGAATGAAATTTTCTAATTATTATTTTAATGTTCCAACATGTGATCAAAATGTTTTTTTAATAAAAAAATATTCTGTTAAGAACGTTTAGGCAACCCATTTTTAATACATTTTCCAAAATACTAAATTTATCATAAAATATGTTCAATCCTATTAACAGCTTGCTGCTGGTTCAATTAGGTAAGGATATTAGACCATAAAGGCTCCAATACTTAGCAACGTCTTTATGACGTGTCAGCTTTAATTTAATCAAAACTTAACATCACTATTAATTTTACTTATATTTTAATGAAAAGTATGAGTAGCAGTATTCTTTTTTTATGTTAGAAGCACAGCAACCGACAAGCAGGCGGCAACTCTGATGTTAGAAGACAACCGTCACCTTCAGACAAAATGTTTTATTAATGCATTACTATTTTAAGGCCGAGTTCTTAGTCTATATTGCCCGTCTACATTAAGGCTGCCCTTCAGCACAGAACACAAATGACACTGATGTTATGGCGATAAAATGAGAGTCACTTACTTCCTACCACCCTACACCTAGTTATATCTAATTGGATACTGTTTGTTTTGTTTTTACAAGTTTTATGAAAAGGGTAATGAATGTGAAGGACGTCAGACAGGTTTGTCAGGATCGAGAGGTCTGGCACTCGATACTCTCTGTCTACCCGGTAGGGACTTGGGAAAGATATGTATGTATGTTGTTTTTACACGGTGCGTGGTATCACACACAAGCAGCCCTACGCGGCGAACGCTTTGAAGGACTACGTTAGCAGTACCTACCACTTACACGTCGTCGAATCGTACTTCTAACATTTTTTATACCTGCTTTCCATGGTTTGGGATTTTATGAATCATCATCCCGCATATACGACGAAAACTGAAGACAGCGCACTGGCATTTAAAGGCTCTCAATGTGATTCCTACAATTATTGTTGGGAAAATATGAATGTTTTTAATGCAAAACGACTGTAATGAATTTTAGACCAAAATGTAGACCGAAACATGGAGTAGGGACCAGCTTATTTTTAATGGACTCCAAAAGAGAAGTTTCAGAACTCGACTGCATGTTTTTATTTTATTTTTTGGTATGTTTGTTACGCGATTACTCGGCAAATAGCCAACTGATTTTGGTGTCTCTTTTTTAAAAAGATTAGTCATGATTCTGAGGAGGTCCCATATTAATTTTATCATGATCCGACTAGCGGTTTTTGAGTTATAATGAATAATAGATATTTTTTGTTTATTTTAACGACCTCTTCATTGATATATGTGGGACCATCTCGGAATCATAAAGCATCATCCACACGGTTGTAATCACGGCTTCCACACGAATGCAAACCAATGTTTTAATCCGTGTGGAACCCCTATAAGCTATCTTTCGAAAAACGAATGATCAAATCGTGGAAGCCCAACGGAATTCTTGAAGTCGGTTTTGTAATTTTACTGCGCTAAGTCAGTGTATAAATATTTCAACAGACGTCGAGGGACAGGTAGATACTTTCTTCTAAACATGTAACTTTCTTCTAAAACTTCACATACATACATACATACATACATATCTTCACGCCAAGCCCCTTACGGAGTAGGCAGAGAATATCGAGTGCAAGACCTCACGATCCCGACAAACCTGTCTGACTTCCTTCAAATCTATTACCCTTTTCATACAAACACGCCGGTTTCGGAGACTCTTGACACCACCCTTGGATAATATTCGAGTGATCTGATCGTGGAATGTCAACCTTGGTCTCCCTGGGTACCTACATCCATCCACATTCGCATTGTATATCTGCTTTGTCAATCTTTCATCTGCCATTCTTTCCACATGACCGAACCAGCGCATCCTTTCGCATTTTAACACCAACACTTTCTTTCAATTCCACTCTTTCTCGGAACGATGTTACGAATGCGGTCAGCGTCAGCAACACAGATTTTCCGTAGCGCTCTCATTTCGATCGCATTTATCTTACTTTCATACTTTTTCTGTCATACCCAACTCATGCTTCCATACAATAACGTCGGGATACGCACAGAATTATGCAATTCTAGCTTTTTGACTCAAAACCTCGCTTTGAAATAGCTTAACCAACGCTCCTTTCACACTATTCCCTGCACACACCTTCCATCCCTGCTAAAAGCGCAACTAAGATATAAAAACTTCACGGTAAGCACAATTCAAAATAAAATAACGAGAATAACATCATATTAACATAGTATAATTATGTTAACATAACTTTTATACAAAAAATATTGTCTTTGTATAAATATTTGGTAGCCCTAAAATGAAAAATAGGGAATATTTTATTAAAAAAATATTACAGCCAATATATAATCCATTAACAATGAAATGGGATTTATAATGGATGATGCGTGGAGTGGAATAACAGCATCCGATTATATTTCAGGCCGAACGACATACTTGTAATATTTCATGAAACCATCTAAGCTGATAATTAACCAAAATCAACATCAATGCTTGTGGCCGTCTCATTTCGGTCCAGAATGTTAAGCTGAGTACATATCGTGTAAATCGAAGCGAATAAAGGACTTCCTCCAAAATGGAACAAATGCTTTCGTTTCCGAAGTAACAATTTTCCTATTTTTTAGAGGATCTTCACGCCCATATCCCCGAAGTAGTAAGCAGAGGCACAACCAGGGCACCCACCATTAGCCGAAGACACTAAGTCACACAATGAGATAGGTGGCAAGCCTATCGCCAACCGGGCACATATCCAACCCCGAGCAACGCTTTTTTTAATAAGAAAATTGGAAAAAACCCATTTCCTGTTTGTTGCCCGACCTGGGATTCGAACCGAATTTTATAATTTAATTGAAAATTGTAAAAACACGTATTCTTTTTGTAGCCGAACCAGTAATCGAACCCGGGACCTCATAAAGCCAATTCCAACACCTGGACCGCTGGACCACAGAGGCAATAATTTAATTTATACCTCCGAAATTGTTACTTTGTTGGTGTTAACATTCCGCTGGTGGTAGAGTCATTGAGTGCTACAAATCACCTTAACCCGAGTAGGGCTCCATCGCTATACCTTTTCCTACGGCCACAATCAGTCTCGTGTACATTAGGCCTAACGTCCCGGCCACAGGATGGCGACGAATCTATAACATATTTGGTGTCAATAGGCTTCGGTTATATCTAATCATTAGGAGCGCTGTAAGTTAGTTCGCTGTCTAAAAATTTGCAATGCTATAAAAAAGTATTTATGCCGCTAGTGTAGTGTAGAGTGGCTAGCGTACAAGCCAGACTTCATCGACCAATCCCGAGGCTCGGGTTCGATTCCCGACGGGGGCAGGCATTTGCGTGACGAACATTTAAATGTCTGCATTTCCGGATCGGGGTGTTTATTAAATTTATTCTGGTATCTATTTACGTATTTCTATGTATTAGAAGCGTTGAACAACAGCCATAAAATAAGCACATAATTTGCTTACTTTGGGTTTAGATCCAATTTGTGTAACTTGTCCAGGGATATTTATTTATTTATTTCTATTTTATGAAGGACTACATGACAATTAGTCATTGTAAATACAATTTTAAATTTTCATTTGTATCTTATTTCCCCTTTTATAGTCCCCGGCGCTATAATGCTTATTATATGTTCGACGTGCCTGTAGATGCGTGTATGGATTCTGATGCAGTTCTGTTTTATTTGAAAGCTGGCGTGATTGTAGCTACAGTTTATGGAGATCTGTCCAGGCGTACAAGATCATCGGTTTATTTGTAAGCATCGTAATGAATATTGAGTATGGATATAGCACATGATGTATTTATTTATTTTACTACTGAACATATCTTAGAACTAACAGTAACACTAACGAACGCTGGTACAAATGAGCTGGTAAGATGATGGAAGTCGAAGATAGTAGACGTAAACTTAGAATGCCTTCTGGTAAACCCATCCAGCTTAGACTCGTCAGATGCGTCTTAACTGGATCTGTTCATAATTTATGATGATGAGGACTTGATAAAAAGGACCTGATGGAAGAACTGGGTGGTGGATAGATCATTGTTTAAAAGTTACGGTATAAATTTTGAAGGGATGGACCGTTTATAGGGGCTTCATAGAACTATTTTTAATGTTAAGATTATCAAATATCTGCGATCCTTTTCTTAAATTATTTTATTTCTCCGTCAGGAGAATACTATAATAATTTTGATTTAGTTTCCACTATTAGGCCAATGTATATTTGGCCAATGTATACGTTTTTACAATAAACTTCCCGAGCATATTAAAGACTTACCATTTAATAAATTTAAAAAATGTATTAAGATAAAGTTGTATGGTAAGGGTTATTATAAGATTTCAGAATATTTAGAAGACAGAAATGCTTGGGATTAATTGCTCCTCATGCCAATCTCTGCAAATTATTTGTGAATGTAATAAACTTTTGTAAATTAGATTTATAAGAAAAAAGACAAGCCCGCTGAGTTTCTTTCGCCGGATCTTCTCAGTGAGTGGCCGCGTTCCGATCCGGTGGTAGTTTTTAGAATTATATAGACGCGTTACAAGAATCTGTATATGGATCTACGTAATAAAAGCTATTTTGAATTTGAATTTGAATTTAGAAGAACATGAGTTTTATTTAATATCTAAATCATATTTTATTATACTAATTAAGTGCCTATTTATATATATTTTTTTTATTTTTTTGTATAAAATTAATAATTACAACCCTACATAAAAGTAGGCGAATATTTTTTTTATAAAAATGTATAAACACGACGGTCTTCTTTTTATATTTATGTTTGTTTGTGTTTGTTTAGTTTTATATTTTTAAAGAAAGAAACACTTGTACTGTTTTACTTATCACTTATAATTTATTACTTTGTAATTAGTAGCCTACCGGTTTCGCTTATACAGCATCATCAGGGCTAAAACTTAAACTACTAAGTTAAACTTAAACTACTAAGTTTAAGTTTTAGCCCTGATGATGCTGTATAAGCGAAACCGGTAGGCTACTAATTACAAAGTAATAAATTATAAGTGATAAGTAAAACAGTACAAGTGTTTCTTTCTTTAAAAATATGAATATTTGGAAGTTTTACCAAGCGCCAACGATGGAAAATATCAAATATGTTTAGTTTTAGTTTATTTTTATGGTATTTTGAACTAATGTTATACTAATATGAAAAATGATTTTTTTGACATATTTCAAGTGTAGATTTCTACCTTCTAATAAAGTATGATTTGACTTTGAGTTCATAATCGGTCAAGTGCGAGCAGAAATATATTCCATTAAAATAAAAACGTACGAGTTGTATTTGGGCATAATCACTAGCGTACACAAGTTTACAAATGAACCAAGTACACAAAAAACCAGGCAATGTAACAAGTTTGTCTAGACAATGTGGCTGCCTGGTTTGATCATAAATATAAACAAGAAATTCTAAAATCTTGGATAAGAAAGCTTTTGATATACACGAGCTTAGGGATGATAAATTAGTCTATGTAGATGTCATCTTGGGAAATACTCATTTTTATCCGAGCGCTCTGTTATAAACCGCAACAACGCTGTCTTTTAAATTGCACAAAAAACTGAGATTACAAATAAAAATTACTTTTTTTATCATATAGTTTAAAAGTATCTTCAAGTCCATATCCCCGAAAAGGTAGGCAAAGGCACAAACAGGGCATCTACGGCTAACCGAAGACCATAATTCTCACAATGTGATAGGTGGTAAGCCTATCACTAACCGAGTAAATATCCAATCTCGGACAAAGTTATTCTAATAAGAAAATTTAAAATCCACATTTCATAGTTTCTTTGTTGTCCGACCCGGGGATCGAACCTGGGACCCAGTTCGGGCAACAAACAAAAATAGAAAATGTGTATCTTAAATTTTGGATGGAATGGATATGTACCTGGTTGGAGATAGGCTTGCTACCTATCACACTTAAGTGTCTTCGGCTAGTCGTGGTTGTCCCGATTGTGCCTTTGTCTACCTCTACGGGGATATGGGCGTGAAGATAATTTTATATACCTATGTATATGTCATGCTCGACATACATACATACCTACCCCTGCAGAGTAGACAGAGAGTATCGAGTGCCAAGGGAACGACGTCAAAATCGCGACTGTTATCCCTATCTAGTTTGTAGTCACACTGTGTAATGCCAAACCGAGTTTGTGGTGAGCCAAGCCAACGTCTATGCCAATGCCAAATCAAAATATAGCAGTCAACTTAGCCACTCGATTGGTATAAGAGAGGCTAAAACAATGTCCAATCAAAAATTTAAATATATTATAATTGTACCTGTTTTATTTTTACATACTTGATTATTACATACATATATACATATCTTCACGCCAAGTCCCTTACGGGGTAGGCAGAGAGTATCGAGTGCCAGACC
>NJDC01000671.1:0-63816 GCA_002245475.1 Calephelis virginiensis | reverse complement strand
ACTATTTTTATTAATAAGATAATGGAGACGGCTAAGTACGAACTTAGCCTTGTTTGTGACGCGCGTAATATGCGGTTCGAACGACATATTTTTGTCTAGAGTGACCCCTAAGTATTTTGTTGAATTTTCCCAGGGGATCGCTCTTTCTAACAGATTGATGGTGCCCGGGCTACGCCTGGGACCGTTCGGGTGTGAGACCTCGATTAAAGTACACCGCTGCACTTTTATCGGGGTTCACTTCTATACGCCACTTCCTGAACCAGTCGCCCAGGAGAGTGGCCGCGTTTCTAAGATTGCAGTCTATTTGTTTACCGCGACGGAGGGTTGAATATAGAGCCGTGTCGTCCGCGAAGAGGGCTACGTGGACGCGCGGCGGTCGGGGTACGTCGTTCGTGTAGAGGGTGTATAGTATAGGTGAGAGTACCGAGCCCTGCGGCACTCCCGCCTCTAGGGGCCTACTGCTAGAGAGAGTACCTTCTACACGAAATCTGAATTTGCGTCGCCTTTTAAGCATTTTTACTTCTCATTTATTATGTGTATATTTTTTTGTTTTTTGTGTGCAATAAAGTGTTAAATAAATTAGTCGTTTTAATCTTTTTGTTCAATTTAGTTTTTCATTTTGCTTACAGGGTAAAGCCAAATTCATTGCGTTATTTTGTATCGCATAAAAATGAATAAATAAATGAATGAATGAATACACTTTATTATGTACAAAAATAAAAAAATAATACACACTTTTTTTATATTTGATATTTTCCATCGTCAGCGCTTGGTAAAACTTCCAAATATTCATATTTTTAAAGAAAGAAACACTTGTACTGTTTTACTTATCACTTATAATTTATTACTTTGTAATTAGTAGCCTACCGGTTTCGATTATACAGCATCATCAGGACTAAAACCAACTACTCAACAATATTATTTTTGATGTGTAACTATAAATTCATTATAATATTATACCGGTTTCGCTTATACAGCATCATCAGGGCTAAAACTTAAACTACTCAACAATATTATTTTTGATGTGTAACTATAAATTCATTTCATCATTCATAATAATGAATACACATCAAAAATAATATTGTTGAGTAGTTTAAATTTTAGCCCTGATGATGCTGTATAAGCGAAACCGGTATAATATTATAATGAATAGCCCTGATGATGCTGTATAAGCGAAACCGGTAGGCTACTAATTACAAAGTAATAAATTACACACTTTTTTTTCTTATAATATTTAACTTAGGATTAGCATTAGCCTTAGATGGGGGCTATCCTGAAGATAAGAGACAATCGTGTTGTACAAACCCCATAGATGTTAAAGGTGCGCTGTCCTGTGGCCGGGATGTTAGACTTATTGTGTAACGGCCATTGTTAATAATGTATCTCAATCTAAAGGATTTCAAGCAATCTGGAAAGCTGCGTATCTGGCGGCCTATCCCATACCTAATTGCCATATTTATCCTGTCCACAGATATGTTATTGGCAAGCGATAACTTACAAATGGATCAAAATATCAATCTTGGACAGCACGTTTTGGATTAGGATTGATTATTAATATTGGCCGTAAGTCTACCTGATACCTTATCCTCCGGAACGGTACACGTCGTAGGTATTATGGCAAGAACAGATAAGTTTTTACACACAAGTTGCTACACAGTACTCCACCATCTGATAGTGCATCGGTCGACAAAGATCTTGTTAGTACTAACCTAATTAAGCTCGGTTCCTATAACTAACGAAACGTAATCCATAAGTTTAACCATTCGTTGTTTGATCGATGCGAAATTCATAATTTCAAAAAATGTTCCGAGTTAATTATCGATTTAAACGAACGATCGTTATTTGCAATTTTACTAATCGTACGAAATACTATCGTAACCAAAAGACTCTATTCTTGAATATAGAAACCGAGCATTAATCTGTGTTCGTCTTTTACGAGCTGCCTGGCAATAAAGCAGATGGTATATTCTATTCAGTAGACCTGGAGAAATTCAAGAGATAATAATCGCTTATAGACAGAAAAGTGTATTTAGTTTTCTGTCGTAAAACCGGATCTACCATTAACTGATGTACATTTAAAAAACATGAATAAATTATGCTAGATCCCGCAAGAGAGATTGAATGAATCTCTGAATTAAATAATTCAAAACTGTATAAGTAGCAGTTGGCAGTCCTACTCCTGATTGACCCTCTTCGTGATAAGTCTACCAACACAAACACTCAACAGCATTAAGTACTACACAAGATGGAGATCAAAGAGCTACTTTAGAGGATCACAAGAGCTCTCCTGCAAAACGTATCAAACAAGTAAAGTATTTTTACTTCGGAAATAATCGGTTTGCTCCTTTACCATGTTTATTTCTGATAAATTGATAAATACATTCATTTATATACGGCAAACCTAATTCAATTCAACCAAAAATAGAATATCTGTGATGTTATGTGTGGGTGTTAAATCAATTTTCCAAAATAAATAACAATTCGCTTGCCCTGGGTAGGGATCCACCGCCTTTCCTACCTACCCCTTTTTGCCTCCATGATAGCGACACGTTCAACTCCAGAGGATAAGGTAGCTGTTAGACTTCCAACATTTTACCTATAGTAGGGGAGCCCGTGATGCTAAATGTGTAGTAACTCTAGCGTCGTGGGGACCCGTTGCACTTTGTCTATTAAATACTGGAGAGTAAAAAAGGTAGTCTGAGGTTTTTCTTTTTAGCGGTCGGTTAAGTATCTAGAAGCTAAATAACAAATCCAGTCACATGATCAAAGCCGAGCTCATCAGATACTAATAATATATGCCTAATGTGTATCCGGTGATAGAAATATGTCAATCAGACAGCTTGCCGTAATGGATAATTAGCATATGAGACTTGGTTTTTAAAAGTTTCTAAACCTCCAATTTCCGGACGCCTTGTTCAAATCATCATAAAATTTAAACATACACTTATTGGCAAAGCCCGCCGTTCTTTAATCTGACATGTTCAAGTATATTTTCAAGCCAAAAAAAATTAGACAGACAACCCTACATGCGCGCCTTTATATATAGATTTGATACATCATGGAGGTGTTTAACAATGGTACAGGGTATCTCCCATATCTTAATCTGACGCGCCTGAGTAACTTCAAAAATCCCCTCTTGGGTTCCCCTACTACTATCACTCAACCCAAGGGGCAGTGACACACCTATAACATTTATGGCGTCTATAGGCCTCGGTTATCATTTACCATCACGAGAGCCGTGCGCTTAGTCTCTGTATTTCGGCATAAAAAATGTGCCCAAAAGTACCTTCTTTTGGGCACATTTTTATGGCAAAACCTACCTAGGTAATAACAAATAACACTGGAATACACAGCCTATCAAAGTGACAGATATGTAGGAAAGAAGCATTTAAAGTTGTCATAATTTGACTTGAGGCAAATATCAAAAGCCTAAACTGCCGACATGTTTAAATTAAAAACAAATTTGTTACTTGATTTTCTGTTCTCACTGTCACGAACACATTATGTATTCGTATTATTGTCACAAAATTTGGTACAAAGCATTTTAATATTAAAGAAGTTCTACGATTAGATATGGAGAGCTTATCTATATATTAATACGTGATGCCGAAGCCCAAAACTTTGGGACCCCTTTTTACGAAAATTTGGCACACTTATAGTTTCTGTGTAGGAGAAGTGCAGAATGCTAATATTTTTCAATAATAATGCTTATAAAGTACATTAAATCAATAAATAAAACATTACCCACACTACCATAAATTTGACACACACACAAACTAATATATTGATGATAACAATAAAAGATCACAGATGGCGCACTAAAAAGTTTGGAAACAAAGTAATATGTCTTAAGAAATGAAGATGGCGTAATAATCAACAAGATATTAAAATTTATTATTGTCGAATTTTGACCAATGGGCGACCACTAGTTGTTATTATTTTATCAAGTGCGTTCTGCACTTCTCCTACAAATAAACTATAAGTGTGCCAAATTTTATGCTCCTGCGACGGCGCAATTTTCGTAAAAAGGGGTCCAAAGTTTTGGCATCACGTATTAGTATATAGATAAAGTAACTGTTGAGGCAAAGCCGGAAGGAAAGACTAGTGTATTACATTCTAATTCCAACTTTTTCCAATAAGCGTAAACCTCTGTCCCATAACTGTTATGATAGCCATAACATAAAACAGTGATGTTCATGTTTATACGAAGGCGTGTCCACTTCGTTTTATACGGTGTAGTAAAACCTCAGGCAATGACTAAAGGTCATAGGTCCATGTGGTGACTTATGATCAAAGTCAAGGACAAAATCCGGTCAAGTGCGAATTGAAGAAGAATGCGATGAACTCCGTAGCGCCTAGTAGTGTTAAACAAATACATGTATAAAAAAACGACGGGTTGCACTCCGGGAGTGCCGGCAGAAGTGAAAACTTGAATATTAACGTTGTGCATTTTTGATATTTTGGAATGGTTAGGGAATAATTTTGCACGAATTGCTTTAATTATATCAGTATGTAAGTACTATCATTTGTGTGGTAGAATACAATATTCATTTATTACGCTATCGTACACAAACATGACAACACGAACATTCGAGCGAGCGACGTGTGCCGTCTTATTCGCGCAAGCGCCCTGCGCCGTCTTAAGAATTTTCGATCAGGTCACGTGTCCTGACGCGAGTTTAGAAGTTTTTGTCCATTCCAAAAAAAAGTGCGCAACGCCATTAAAGAAGTTTCCACTTCAATAATCTTCAAGCCGAGTCCCTTACGGGATAGGCATACAGTATCGAATTCCAAGTGCCACGATTGCAGACCTACTTTCATTTTTATTTCATTTTTCACTGTCGGCATTGGTGGAATTCCATTTTAGACACAATTTATGAATAGCACTTCTACTTTACATAACATACGTTATTATTTTTTCAGAAAACCGATTTTAATATTTAAGCATCATCAGGACGATTATAATTTCAAATTCAATCTTACAGATCAAAACTTCAATTGTAATCGAACTGATGACGTTTAATGCAACCGGGCATTAAACGTCATCCTATATCCAAGAAACGAGTCGTTTTCGTTACGGATGGTAGTTGTTTATATCAATAAGAAAATATCTAAATACGGTTATTCAGTGTTAATTTTCAAAATATGTGTAATGTTTCGTTACTATTGGGCGATATACGAATAGTTAAAATTTTGAAATACTCGTTCATTATGCACAGAAAAACTCTTACGAGTTTATGTTGCACCTTTATTTGTAACCATATGCTTATCTTTAATGTAAATAAATAAATAATAAATAAAAATAAAATTTTAGGAACTATTATAGGAATATTGTCAAAACACTTATATTTTTTGATAAATTTATCTGGAAGTTTATTATTTTGAATTTAATATCACCGACTTATTGAAATAGGCCTTAAACAATTCGAGAATGACGACAATGAAATGTGATATGAATACGATATACGTATTACTCTGAGGGAAACATTTACTAATTAGACATCAGATGAAAGCTTCAAACATAATTGTAATTTGAAATCAAATAACAAAAGAGCCGTACGTATTCATTAATTCATGCTTGTTTGTTAGAGTCAGCAGAAGGTCTATAGACACAGTAGATGTTATAGGTGCGTCGCTCGTCGTGTGGCTGGGATGTTAGGCGATATGTACAAGACTACCGGATACCCTACCGTAGACACCAGAATAGGGCACTTTCATTATGATGACAGGAATGGGTAAGACGGTGGATCTTTACCCGGGTAAATTGCAATACAGCACTCGACCACCAGCGGTTTTAGCTTTTGTTTATTATAATTTTATTTGGTCAGCGAACCAGCACACGGTAATCCTGATGGTAAGAGATAACCATGACCTATAGACAATGTGGATGTTAACATTTTTAATTATTTATACGGGATACTCACGATATCTTTTCATTTTATTTGTCGATAATTCAGTCCCGTCGTGACCACAGCCTTTGCAACTAGGCTGAAATATCGAAAAATAAAATAAAAAGAGATCGTGAGTATCCCGTATAAATAATTAAAAATGTTAATAATACGCGACGATTTAAGTTTATAATATAGATGTTACAGGTTCGTCGATGCCCTGTAGCCAGGATGTTAGGCCTATTGTGTAATTCAGCTACCCTACTCTCCTAACCGGAACACGATAGGGTCATTATGGCGGCAAAAGAGGTTAATGCCCTACCCGGGCGAACTGCGCAGCACTCTAGCATTATTCTCTGCCTACCCTAGTCTGGTGCAGTTGTAAAAACTAAGGTAAGGTAAGGTAAGGTAAGGTAAGGTAAGGTAAAAAAAAGGTAAGGGACTAGGCGTGAAGATACGTATGTATAAATGTATATAAATATACATGAAAAAATCACATTTCAAAGTGCAATTGTATGTGCAAATAACTCTAAACGTTCACGTACAGTTGAATACAAAAAATAGGGAATATTTGCTGAAATAAATCTTTGAAATCACATTTCAGTTCAAATTCAAATTCAAATTCAAAATAGCTTTTATTACGTAGATCCATATACAGATTCTTGTAACTCGTCTATATAATTCTAAAACCTACCACCGGATCGGAACGCGGCCACTCACTGAGAAGATCCGGCGAAAGAAACTCAGCGGGCTTGTCTTTTTTCTTATAAATCTAATTTACAAAAGTTCAATCCCAACGGATCGTATGGCGATCAAGATTCGATTTCAAACTTCTCCTACTGTCCTGTTAACTTTGGGAGTACAGATATAATCTTACTTTGGTAAAATATTTAGCTATCTTGGATAACGGGAGTTGTGTGTATTTTCAAGACAAGCGAAGAGCAAACTTCCTTTTTTCGTCGTTATTTGGAATCGCCTCTGTGGTCTAGCGGTTCAGTTGTTGGACTTGACTGCATGAGGTCCCGGGTTCGAATCCCGGGTCGGGCAACAAAAAGAAAACCGGATTTTTCCTATTTTCTAATTTAAAAAAAATGTTGCTCGGGATAGGATATGTGCCCGGTTGGCGATAGGCTTGCCACCTATCACATTATGGGACTTAGTATCTTCGGCTAGTTGTGGGTGCCCTGGAGACTGTGCCTCTGCCTCTCTTATATGGGGATATGGGCGTGAAGATACTACTTGATTCGAAATTTTCAAAAGGCGATAAAATATTTTCATCACCGATAAAATAGTTCCTAGGATTGCTGAACGTATTTTAAAATAATTGAGCGCCACATGAAATATTATACTTTTAAGAAATAAAGGTTATTTTACAACACACATTAGACTTAATGAACGGATAAAGTAAATATCACTCTTCCAAATATTTGCAGTAAATATTTTATCTTTAAGGTTAATATTAGTATTAGAACTACTTTTTACTATTTTTTTTTAAATATAAAGTCAAGAGTCTCCGAAACCGGCGTGTTTGTATGAAAAGGGTTATGAATGTGAAGGAAGCAAGACAGGTTTGTCAGGATCGTGAGGTCTGGCACTCAATACTCTCTGCCTACCCTGTAAGGGACTTGGCGTGAAGATATGTATGTATGTATGTAAATATAAATAAAACAAGCTTCTGCTTTTAGGATGATTTATAAAGTCTTGTGTTAGACCCATTTTTTATATTTTTAAGAGCGCATTGTGCAATATCTCGCTAAATCTTGTTCCATACTTTAGGGTTGCCTGGCAGAGATCGCTGACTTGGCAATAAGGCCGCCTTTGTGTATCTTCTTGGTTTAGGTTTTTTTTATGTATTTTGTATTTTCACTGTATTTGATGCACATTAAAGTTATTGTAATATTAACAGTGGGAATAAACGTTAGGTTTAATCAATCGAATTCAACTTGAAGTTTTATTTTAAGGTATTGATACTGTTACTCACAACTTCGTGAATATTTTTTTTATTGTAATGGAAAGCAAACAAGCAGACGGATTTCCTGATGGTAAGAAAATCACGCCGCCAAGACATCAAAAAGTGCGTTGCCAACCTGAGGCCAGGATGTTAAGCCTCGAGCAAAAGTAAGGTTACCGGCTACCCTGTCCTCCGATTTGGAACAGTCAACGTCAATCAGTGACGTTATGGCGGCAGGAATAGATAAGGCGGTGGTACCAAACCGGGAGAGTCGTTGAGAAACTCTAACACCTAGTCAGTTGTGACGGACTTGCTGACTTACCGTCACCTATGCTCGCCTTTTACGAGCTGCCTGGCAGAAAAGGCAGATGGTCTATTCTGCAAAGGAGCCCGGACCAACACGGTAAAGTAAAGCTGCAGAATTAAACTAGTATTAGAAATGTCTCTTTGTGGTTGTTTGATAACATGTATGCGTATTAGCAAATGTTCGCATAGTTTGTGCTTCGCCTTTACGACCAACACTCCGTCTAATTGCGAATATATAAATGGGGAAATGGCGAACGGGGAAAATGTAAATGTAAACACTTCGCTCATTTGACAATTTCTCTCACTGGACACTTTACAAATGATGGCAATAAATCATTGCATTATTGGTAAGGGAACGAAACAAACTGTAAAATGGCCAAAAATGGAGCAGAAATTAGTTTAATTCTCTGGCATGACATCACATAACTCTTACCACATAATAAGTGCTCACGGTCTAGATTTAGTAATAAAGTACCTGAAGTTGCACCAAGTTTAGCGTTAGTCGAGATATTTATAAACAGATCCATTCAACTGGCAGCCAAAAATGGAAAAGCTCCTAATTCCAATACAATATACTTTTTTACAGGATAAACTAATGTTAACGATTCCATTTCGTTCAAAAGCAGATATTTTCGGTTAGTACGATTTAAACTTTGTGTGTGTGTGTGTGTGTATGTGTGTGTGTGTGTGTGTGTGTGTGTGTGTGCGTGCGTGCGTGCGTGTGTGTGTGTGTGTGTGTGCGTGTGTGTGTGCGTGTGTGTGTGTGTGCGCGCGTGTGTGTTTGTACGTCTGTGTGTGTGCGTGTGTGTGTGTGTGAGAGAAAGTGAGTGTGATCCCGCGTACGTGCAAATGTGCATGGGTGCTCCGTTTTCTCAATTTTCAATTTTGTTTCCACGCAGATGGCCATCAGAACTGTATTTTTTAAACATAAATTTGAGTTCAGTTAGAGAGTGTTCTGGTTTAAACTGGATTATCAGCCAAGTTACATACGCTTGAGACTTAACATTCCTCAGGTTGGCAACGCAGTACCATCAATTACCTTTCTTTCTCCCGATCACGAAAACCGTGTACTTGTATGCATTCCAATATTTTAAAAATAATCTCATGTACTATTCCACAATATACTTTATTTAACACTTGATGTTACAATTTAGCCAACCGGCTTCACTTTTCAAAAGATAAATTTTGTGTTATTTCAAGGTTCAGTATTTGGTTGTAAGTTAGTAACAGTACTTAAATAAAAAAAATTGTTAATTGTAAATAAACCACGACGAAGTTGTACCACAGCAAGTTTTTTCCCCTAAACCGTACCGTACCGTTCCCTGATGCCGTATTTGTTAACCTCGAGCGTTATTAAATTTTACGTGGATGTAGGGTAATCAAATTAATTCTGCAGACATTCAAGGGTCCTAGACCTGTGTACACAGAACCGGCTTTGCTGTATTAAAACAATAACAACTACGAGAAAGAGTGGAGTTTATTTTGGCTCAACGGGTAAAATAGTTATGCGCAATATTCGTTTGTGGAAATATTTGTTATTGGCTATACCATACAGCTTTGTTAACATAGTTACTAAATAAACAAACTTTTCAAAACAAATCCTGCTGAACAGATTATGAAAAAATCTTCAATATTTTCAACAATAGCATTTGATGTCAGAAATATAACCTATAATTGCAGTCTTTAATTATTAAATATTATTAAACAATACACATGCAGAAAAATGAATCTCTATTTTCCTTGGTCATCGCAGCACACGTGAACAGCAGGACCAATTCTGTTCAATATTTTTTTGTTGTGTTAAGGTATGGTCAGGGGAAGATTCATATGAAAAATAGGAAAAACTTTATATTTTTTTTCTATACAAACAAACTCAATGCCATCAATGTCAAACGGTATGAAGATGGCCAGGTCGGTTAGTAAGATAATATAACAAACTGAATATAACAAACTAAAAAATACGTGTGACACACGGGGACTACCGAGGTAAAGCTATGGCATAGCTTAATAATATATAAATAAAATAAACCAATCCTGAAGTTAAAAAATGATTTTATAACCAACATATAAATTACAAAATTTACAGCTATTCACTATTCTAGATAGATGATAGATACCTATACACCTATTTGCTTTCTCACAAATAGCTGCTCACGTATTCGTACGATTTCGGAGCAGCTCGTCTCGATCCGGGGGAGCTTCGTACAGTCTACACGCATACGTTTAGTCGTACGCATACAAACACAATGCCGAAGTCTACCGGACTGAAACGACGTTAGTTAGACGACGTGTTAGGTTTATTTTCGTTACGGAATTTCTTGATTCGGTGGCCGCGCTCAGAGCCCGCGATAAAAGTTATGCAATAGCTTAATAACTATTATATGAGCAAACTATACCAAAACTTTTAGCAAAAATTTAAACAACTTAATACCCAAAGCCATAAACAATGGTAATGGATTAATGGATATCTAAGTAGGTACTTTTGAATCGTCGTATGAATCTATCATATGAACAATTTATATTTTAAAGCAATTCAAGAAGTTTTTCGTGCTTGGGATAAATCTCTACAATTTTTTTTTATTTCTTCAGCCAATGATAATTTTTAATTTTTTGCCTAAAACATTGTTTTTCTTAAAAGTTTATTATAGAATGAGCTTACTTACGATTTACGCCTATAGTCAGCGCAGAGTATTCCGTAAGCATAATAATTTGTATTTTGTTTGGAAGTAACTGAGCATCACTTATAATTCTACGAAAATATTTAGAATTTATCTAATGTTAACGTGGATGTTACCGACTCATCGCAAATCTGCAGCTAACCCCGACCCATTTAACTTACTTTCATTTCTTTCTTCTTTAGAAAAAGAAATATGATCGCGATCTTTAAACATACCACGCGTGCAAGGAATAAAAAGCGTGGTTTATTTACTACAAAAATCTTAAATCTTTCTAAAGAAGAAAGAAAATGACATTTAGTTAAATGGGTCGGTAGTACCTGTAGATTTGCTATGGGTCGGTAATAAATGCGTTTATCTTACCTGCATGGGCGACCGTGTTAGATATCATACAATTCGTACAAAAACCTGTCGAAAAACGACTCGTTTTGGAATATAGCTATTGGGAATTACAGAGGTAGTAAACCTACATAAAAACCCGTAAACATAATATCCAAACGAATAAGCAAAATATATTGCTATGTTTTCCAAACGATAAACTTCAGATGTATTGATAATATACGAGCTACAAAATGTTACTCCATTGCGTTTATTTTAATGTCAAACAAACGTTTCTCTCGAGGCCCTATCTTTGATGCATAAAGTTTAGAGATATTCTACATCAAAGACAAAAAAAAATGACCCTACTGATCTAAATTTACAATTAACATATAAGATATATAGGAATCACTGCAATAATATCTTACATAACCTCAAAAAGGCTTATGATATTTCTGAGTTACAACATAATAAAAACAACATTAAAAAAACTTGGAATACAATTAAACGTGTTTGCCACCTTAGTAAATCTGACACACTAAAAGATAATTAAAATAACTTTTTGAAAATTAAAACTTGTCCCGAAGAATCCATAAATTTTGTAAACAATTTCTTTGTTAACGCTGGAAATAATCTCGTGGAGAAAATATAAGAAAAATTTGATGTCACGCAAAGTGATCTGGTTAAACAATATAAATGCTCTAGTCCTCCTGTAAATTCTTTTATGTTTGTGTAGACTGACGAAACGACTTGGAAAACACCAATATAACACAGTCATTAAAAAAAAGTTCCTTTGCTGGATGGGATGCCATCTGCTCTGATTACCTACAAAGGTTTATTAGCATTTAACTTCTCCTATTACACATATTTATAATCTGAGTATTTCTTCAGGTATATTCCCTAAACTTCTGAAAGAATCCATAGTGATACCTATTTATAAACAAGGTGACAATGACAACCCTTCCAATTACCGCCCCATATCATTATTGTCAGTGTTAGCAAAAGTTCTGGAAAAAATAATCCATAAAAGACTAGTTCATTACTTAGAATCTAATAATTTATTATCCGATAATCAATTCGGATTCAGACAAAAAACATCAACTGCGGATGCGATTGATGCTTTAGTGGGTCATGTTGTGAAAAGTCTTGACAGTAAACTGAAGTGCCTTGGTATTTTTCTTGATTTGGCTAAGACCTTTGACACCGTTTCTATTCCTTTGTTACTTAGAAAACTTGAAGAGATAGGAGTCAGAGGTCTTCCTTTTCAACTGTTAGAAGATTACCTATCAGATAAGTCACAGACTAGTAAAGTTGGTAACTTATATAGCGCAAAAAATAAAATAAACTACGGGTGCCACGGGGTCAGTTTTGGGTCCAACTCTTTTTCTTATATATATTAACTGCATATGCAGTACAAAACTTTCATACTGTAGGTTGATCTCAAATGCAGATGATACTGTTTAACTATTTACTGAAAAGGCATGGTAAAGGATGTAGCCGAATCTGGAATGAAAAATATTTTAAATTTATTAAATAAAAATTTACTGACACTTAAATGAACAAAACAAAATGCGTCACATTTTCCATAAGATCGAATTCGTCAATACCTGATAACTTTTTTATTCAATGCCATACTTGTGACATCTTGTTCAACTGCAACTGCCAATCATTAACAATAGTTGACAGTATCCAATACCTAGGCATGATAATTGATAAAAACTTAAATTGGAAAGAACACACTAGCAACTTAAAAAACAGAGTTCGTAAATTGATTCCAGTTTTCAAAAAAGTTAGACACTTGGGTTTTGCTCACACAATAAAATTGTTTATTGTAGCATGGGGGGGNNNNATAAAACTACGCTTGTCAAACAAGAAAGAGCTCAAAGAATTATTTTAAAGGTAATTTTGTTTAAGCCTCTTCGACATCCGACTTCAGATTTGTACACTCAATTTGATATCCTTTCTGTAAGGCAATTATATATAACAACGGCTGTATTAAAACAGCATATCATGAGACAAGACTATCATTCAGATCGAAGATCATGGATAATTTATAAAGTTCCGCAATGCAAAAGTTCCTTTTCCCACCGCTTTTTTTCTTTTTTTCTATGTCCATTCCTATATAATCGTATCAATAATGACAAAAATATTAAGGACAAAACTAGAACCATACGTAAAAAGCTACTACATAAATGCTTGAAGGATTGTGATTACAATAAGACTGAAGATTTATTAAAAATAATTAATTGAAACATATAACTAAGTATGTATACAAACACACTTCCTGTACATACTATATAGGAAACTATTAATATAAAAATTGATATTAGGAAATTTAACATCGTATATTGTATTTTGATTAATATTTATCTTATTATGATCTCGCGAATATTCTTAGTATTATTATTTTTTGCATTTTTTATTTTTATATAAAACTAAATATTTAAAAAGAAAGTAAATATTTTAATTTTTATTTAATCCTGTCGAGAGATAATAAGAAAAACCGAGTCAAAAAGCAAATAAAAAAAAAACTTTAATTACGTTTACAAGGAATCACCTCTTACGAATGATAGAAAATCTTAAATGGTCGTTGGTAATTGACAGAATAAATGCAAACAAACAAATATACAATAACTTGCAAGTCAATTATGACCCTTTTTTATTAGAGTCGGTTTAAATATATATTATTTTAATATACTTTATTTTGTGTATGACTGAAATACCTACTGACTAATAATTTACTATTACTTTGGTTTAAATTATTTCGTAGTGCTAATTGTGTTGTATCTCATTTTGTTGCTAGTACTGTGTCAAGTCATTAACAACTGGAAACTAGTATTTTCTGTCTACCTTCAGTAATCTAAGCCATGTCATTATGTTCGAGAATAATTACTTTGCCGTAATACAGTTCCAAACTAGTACGGAATGTAAAGGTTTTCTTTTCAATGTGCCAAACGCACTCAATTAATGTATTTTAAGTTCATTAACTGTATATCAGTTACAAATTGTATAACAGTAAGCACAATAATAAAAATATTATATTATTATTATTATATTTGTACTACAATAAACACCGTGTAAATGACAGCGTAACGAAAAGTGCAACCATGTATTCTGAACATTATAGACATGCACATGTAGTTGGATTTTTGTGTCGGAAATTTCATGATTTAAAAAAAAAATGATTTTTTTTTACTGATTTCACTAATATTTCATTAATTTTATCTTACGCAATTCGATTTTTATTCTTAATCTAATAAATAACACATTTTTACTAAAAACAGCAATGTAATAAAAAAGCGTATTAGGTCGGATCTTACAGCTCCCAATGCGCGGCTTAATGCTTGTACTTTGTTCGGTATACGTTGCGGGCTGAAAAACTGCTAAATATTTAACCACTTGTTTCCGACAAAAACTGTATAAGGAATCTTGAAGTCGGACATGTATCGAAACTACAACAGAAGTTTTCGTTACGGTGTTAAATACACCCTGTATTGGTTATGGGGATATTTGGCAACCCCTTACACTGTTACACATACACTTAGATACATAATAGGATACACTTTAGATTTTCCCGTAAATAAACATATCTGCAATCTAGAAGCATATCTGCAAACAGAAGAAAATGGCAATCAATATACGTGTTCACGTCTTTTTAAATGCTTTGCAAATACTCGACACCAAATTCCAGTAAATGCGGCTTACATAAACCCATTTTATGTTTTTTGCTACGGCTAATCTCTTCCAACAACAACACCAGAAAACATTAATATTTTTATTTTAAAATTTTGTAGTAAAAAAATACTTAGCAAGTTTAAACATTGCTGAGTCCGTTCGTTTCGCCAAATAAAAACACGATCTATGTTTTACCATTTTGACCATTACACATATCACATTATGAAGTATCTTTTAAACTAAAAAAATAATACTTAACAGTTTTTAATTCTTTAGTTTTAAAAATTTTTTTAAACGACGACAAAAATCATAGGAGTTTCATGCTTCGACGCGGAAATAAGTATTTATTTAATTATATTACAATTTATATTAAAATTGAATCGGTTTTTAAGCAGTATTATTGCTTTTAAATTGTGTTGTTAAACTTATTTAAGTAATTATTATCAACCCCCGTAGCAAAAAGAGGGTGTCATAAGTTTGACGTGTCTGTTTATGTGTCTGTCTGTCTTTGACATCATAACTCCCAAACGGATGCAGTGATTTCAATTTAGTTTTTTTATTGTATTAAAGGTAAATTCATATGCGAGTGTTTTTAGACATATTTGATGAAAATCGGTTAAGCCGTTTAAAAGTTGTGGGTGGGTGAAAGTAGGGTGATTAAACGAATATCTGCAAATATACTCAGATATTTTTTACTTTTTAAAGGGAAATTAAGTTGTTGTGTCGTGGGTTTTAATTTTTTTCTCCTTTATATATATGGCAACAAAATATAAAGATTTTTTGTTATTGGTGGTCTCAGAACTAACATATACTTACTAGCAAAAATCACTGTGGTTGTGATTTGCACGTACTTACCAGTTTGGCACAACTTTCATACAAAAAAATAAGTTTGCTATGTTTTTTATTCGCCTAAATCATATGACACTAGTTGCCTTATATCTGAATGCCTTTAGACTTACTTTCAAATTATACGGGTTATACCTTTCATCGTGTTATGTCAAGTTACATGTGTCATTTTAAGTAAACTTTCTACAAATTCGGGTTTGCTATGTATCTATGGAAGTCTCGACTCTTATACGTAGTATTTATATACTCTTTGGTACTTACGTTGAATGGGTAGAGCGTTTACTCATTAAACTGTACCTACAACTGTTCACCAGATTCAAAGTAGGAAAACAACATCCTATGTCGCTAAATACTCCGCGAATTCTGAAAACCGCGTCCCATTAACGTAGTTTACACAAACGCAGCCGTTCCCACGATCAATCTTGGCACCGTAAAGTGTTTTGCACGTGGTGCGTGCTGCGAACTAATGAACCCTATCATCTATGGCGCAAATGGCGTCATTACTAGTACCTACTGTAAGTACTTACTGACATACAGCCATACAAGAAGTTGCTCGGCTGTAACAATAAATACTCCCACCATTTTGGCGTTTAGATTTCTCACAAACTTCAACACCAATAAATTGCTAAGTCACCGATATCCAAGAATTTCTATTACTAATATGTTTTTAACCAACATTTACCAAGTTACTCGTAAAATATTATAAAATCAATATATTAATACGTGATGCCAAAACTTTGGACCACTTTTTACGAAAATTGCGCTGACGTAGGAACATGAAATTTGACACACTTATAGTTTATGTGTAGGAGATGCGCAGAACGCTAATATTTTTCAATAATGATGCTCATAAAGTACATTAAATCAAGAAACGAAACATTACCCACACTACTATGCATTTGACACACACAAACAAATATATTGATGGTGACGATAAAAGATCACAGATGATGCACTAACTATTCAGGAAACAAAGTAATGAAGATTGCGTTCTTATCAACAAGATATTAAAATTTGGATATTAAAATGGTCGAATTTCGACCAATGGACGACCGCTAGTAAACATAATTAGTTGTCTGTAGCTAGGTTCTTAAGAATAACTTTCAATTGATGAGATACATTGAACTCTGAAACACAATGAGCTCTAGCATGTATATGTAAAATTATCATGAAAAGCTATCTTATGCCTAAGTGACATGTGACGTCTTAAAAGTGTTACTACACTGAGTTTCAGCATTATCGAAATCTTAGTCCATAATCAGTGCTGGATTCCCCAATAGGCCAGAGTAGGCCATGGCCTGGGGCCCCCGATGCTCAAAGGTCCCCAAAAATTTGACATGATTTTTTTCGAAGTATCTTTTTAATTTTTAAGTGCTTTTGTATTTTTTTCAAATTGAAAAAAAAAACGAATAGTATTTATTTGTTACGTTTATTTTATTTTGTTATTCGTTTGTTTGTTCGATTGTTATTTTATGCCAATTATCAAATTTCAAATTGCGCGCTTAAATACCAAAACAGTGCTTGCAAGGCTGAGCTTGTTTATATAAACGAAAATTTTACAATATTTTTGAAAAAGGGAGGGTTCCAAAATCAAAATGGCCTAGGAGCTTAATCCGGCACTATCCATGATGAGCGACGGGTTTAATTTGACAGAAATCTTTTAAAAAATCTAATCTGTTATAGAATCAATGCATATTGCGTTATGTAACGTATTCAAGAACGTTATTACCCGCAATGAATTTTCTGCACTTATTAAACTCTTGGTCCAGGTTCAACCCGTGTTGGTCCGGGCTTATTTTGCAGAATAGACCATCTGCCTTCCTGCCAGGCAGCTATTGACGACTTACGACTAAATAGAATTGAATCCCGATTTTGGTAAATTTGATGCAAATTTCAACTTGACTAATGGCAAAATGCTAACGCCAATGCCAAAACCTAAAGAAAGAAAAGAAAGACGTGGTGCGCTTTGTTATTTTATTTGTGTGTTTTATTATCTGTGCAAGTTGTGTTATTATTATCTAGAGCTAACCATATGATTAGCTTCTGCAGTCCAAAGACGACGTATATTTCTTACCATGAAAAATCTGTCTGCTTGTTTGTCTGACTATCCTATTAGAACACTTCATCACTGTTTATTGCATCCCTACCCAAACATTATTTTGGTACACCCGAGGATTTACAAGTCTCATTCTTTTGCATGTTTATTGTCTTGGTTGTTGGTTATAAAATTGCGAGATAAAGATTGGACCAGTGGTGGGCAATCCACGGCCCGCAGGTCAGATCTGGCCCATGAGAGGTTTTAATCTGGCCTGTTGAGCCTTTTTTTTTTCGAGAAAATATATGAACCTCCTTAAAAAAGTGAATGGTCGAAAAGTTGAGACTATTGAAATTCGAACAATTAAGATACTGAGTCTATACTTCAAACATAAATTACTATACTTTTACTTATTAATATACTTCAAATATATAATGCGTATTTCATATATTAAGACTTCATAAATCGATTTTATTTTAATAAAAGATTGTAAAAAATAAAAAAAAATGCGATATGCTATTATCATAATCGTTATATTTACAGCTCTATCAGAGATTAGTAAATATATATTGTCTTTGGCTCTATCTAGGTGTTTTAATTAAACAGTCCTCCTCAAGATTTATTTTAATTTATTAAAATAAATCCCGCTAGCTAGTTTTTTTTTAATCTGGCCCGCAGTCAAAAAAGTTTGCCCACCCCTGGATTAGACGGAGATCGAATCGATTTGCTCGTAACTATTAGGATTAAACAAAAAAAGGCCAAGATATTGACTTCGTTTTGACATTTGCTCAGAAAGCGAATATCTAAGAATTCGCAAATAGGAATATTCCTTTTATTGAAAAAGCCTTAGCAAGCAATAAAAAGCGAACAAATTGGTGACTCCATCAAATTGCTTTTGTTATTAAATTTCACGTCGTCGGCGTCGAATCAACGCCGACATAATTTGGCCAATAAAATAAGAGCTGAATGTTCTATTTTTTCTTTTATAGTTGGCGCAAAACAAGAAAACGGTTCAGCTCACAGACTTCGCAGAATATCTATAAATTAATACGTAATGCCAAAACTTTGAACCCCTTTTTACGAAAATTGTGTGGACGTAGGAGCATAAAATTTGGCACACTTATAGTTGATGTGTAGGAGAAGTGCAGAACGCTAATATTTTTAAATAATAATGCTTATGAAGTACATTAAATCAATAAATAAAACATTACCCACACTACCATGCATTTAACACACACAAACAAATATATTGATGATAACGATAAAAGATCACAGATGGCGCACCATACAGTCTAAAAAGAAGTAGTTGGTCTTGAGAAATGAAGATGGCGTTCTAATCAACAAGATATTTAAATGTATTATGGTCGAATTTCGACCAATGGGCGACCACTAGTAATTAATTATTTCACATAGACCACACTAGAGAATCTTATTACACGGCTACAAAATACTAAAATCAACAACCGCTTCGGAACGCGGCCTCACATTAAGAGATCTGTAGGGTTATTCTTGAATCTCGATTTCATACAAATTGGAAATTGGAATCGGATGTCATTTTAGGTACTCTTAAACACAGTAGGTACAAACAGATAATTAACATTTAGATTTACATTTCCCCGTGTTGGTCCGGGCTCCTTTGCAGAATAGACCATCTGCCTTTCTTGCCAGGCAGCTCGTAAAAGGCGAGCATAGGCTTATCATCACTAGCACCGTGACATCTGACTAGGTGGTAGAGTTTCGCAGCGACTTGCCCGGATTGGTACCACCGCCTTACCTCTTCCTGCCGCCATGTTCCGGTTCGGAGGGTAAGGTAGCCAGTAAACTTATTTTTGCTCTTTTGCTCGAGGCCTAACATCCGGGCCTTAGGTTGGCAACGCACCGTTACCATCTTTGGTGTCTCTAGGCGGCGTGAATTTCTTACCATCAGGAAATCCGTCTGCTTGTTTGCCTTCCTATCAAATAAAAAAAATAGGAAAAATAATGAACTTAATAAAATAATTTATTGTTTAGGTACAAGTCGACCAGCGATCTTCGTATCGCTTGACATTAACAGCTACCAACAGTTTTTAAAGAAAAAAATAGCATTGTTTTTTTTTTAATTTTCCTAGCAATTGTCCCTCTTTCTTTCTCTTTAAAATAACCTTCTCCTGATAATAACCAACAACAAAAAATGTAGCGAAATTGGTCTACTCGTTTAGGCGTAATAAGATGACCACACGAAAGTTATATGCTTGTGTTATGGGTGTTAGTCAACGATTCTAATATATAAAAATACTTAAATAGACACCAGAATAAAAACACCCAGGCCCGGAAATACAGACATCTAAATGTTCATGACACAAATGCCTGAAACCTTCGGGAATCGAACCTAAGCCTCGCGGATGTCCTCGCTAGCACTCGACCAACGAGGCGGCATTATTAAATGTAACTTAACGACTCGTATAACTTTGATAAAATTTATGTGAGACCTTTTCGGAATCATTTGCTTTTTTTTCGAAAAAAAAAATTGCAAACCGCGACGTGGTACCTAATGAAATAATTGGGAGTCGGTTTTTGAAATTTCACTGCGCGTAATTATTAGTACACTGACATTTACATGTTTTATTTCCACAAAAAAGCTCACCGCAAGCTGTTTAACCTTGGCAAGTGAAGCCACTCGAGTGTTTATGAAAAGTTTATAACTAGAACACTCGTTACAGAGATATGAAAGGTACAATCACTGTGCAGAAGTGAGCTTGTTATACTCATTAAAACTTTTCATGGGCCTCAGTCCGCACAGAAGTGATTACTTTAACTCGTTTAAAGCGGGTCACATAAGATATTCATAATGTGACTAGCTATCCCTTGGGATTTCACTGTCGTATTCCAAAGGTAGGTTAAAGTAAAATTACCTAACTCGTACCTAAATTTTAGAAAATGGCCAACCAAAACTTAATTACAGAGGAGACATCTGTTAATTACTGCTTCGCACGGGTGGACGGATCGTAAACTTTTATGTTTATAATACACTAGCCGTTCCGGCGAACTACGTTCCACCTGTTCAGTTTGTGTCGGAAGAATTAAAATGTTGGTCTTCCTAGTTTACTCGCACTTGAACGGGACAGAAAGTATACAGTAAAGTTACCGCCCCGTCAATTTTTAGCCAAATCAGTTTTGCCGTTCTTAAGCTATAAATATACACTATTTATGAATATACGCCAGTTTAATGCAACATTTATATAAAAAATCAAAAGAATTAAGTTTGCTGTGTTTTTTATTCACCTAAATCATATGACACTAGTTGCCTTAAATCTGAATGCCTTTAGACTTACTTTCAAATTAAACGAGTTATACGTTTTCATCATGTTATTTAACAGACTTTGTTAATTGTCTGTCAAATGTCCTGTGTCACTTAAGGCAAACTTCATACTTTGTAAAATCCTACTAACATTGTAAATGCGAAAGTTTGTGAGTATGTCCGGGGGAAGGGGGGAACGCAATGCAATAATACACTAAAACCTTCCTCAAGAATTGTTCTATCTATTGTTGAAAACCGAATAAAAATCCGTTCAGTACTTTTCGAGTAAATCGCGAACAGACAGACAGACAGAGGCGGCGGGGGACTTTGCTTTATAATATGTATTGATGTGTAATTTTTTGTGCTCACTTATGCCAGAATACCTAGTGATAATATGAAGAGGTTAGTTTTTATATTGAAATATCTCATGTGCGATTGGGGGAAGCGGGAGGAGGAAGAAACAAATCTCAACCCCAACCCTTTAGTTGGGATCGCAAAATTTAATAATATAAATATAATTCTCCTCTCGCCTCTTTCGCCTCTGTGGTCTAGCGGTACCCTGGTTTTGCCTCTGCCTCCCTCTTCGGATATATGGGCGTGAAGATGCTTTTTTTAAATATAATTCTATGAAGAGAGATGAGGGTGTACCTTTGGTTATATGTGCATGGTAATGTTGAATCATCATCATTATTTCAGTATTTAATGTCTACAGTGGGACATAATGGTGGGCACTACTCTGTCTTTTGCATGCGACAAAAGTTGGCCACGTCTTTATCCACATATTGTTTTCTTAAATATATAACATTTAATAGACAGCAAAAGAAGATGGGTTTTCTCATGGTTCCTGTCACTGTTTTCGGGTCTGGATAACACGGAAGCAGGTTTACAATTCACATACGCAAAAAAGAGGTTTGACGTCCTAGCTTCAGGTTTGGCAACGCACATATCCCTTGTTCGCTTTAAATCTTATACCTTCAAATGAGCAATTCTTGTATGTATATAAATATATAATTGAAATCTCGGAATCGGCTTCAACGATTTTCATGAAATTTAGTATGTAGGGGGTTTCAGGGGCGATAAATCGATCTAGCTAGGAATCATTTTTAAAAAATGTCATTTTATTTGTGTTTAAACTAAAAATTTTATTCGTGTTTAAACTGAATAATATGACTCTTCCTGACATCTATTGGCGAATAATAATACTATTTTTTGTGAGCAATCAAGTTGCTCCAGCAGATGGCGACGTTAAGTGACACGAAGTCAATGAGTCTTTGCTAAAAAAAATACAGAGCAAAGCTCGGGCATCCAGGTACTAATAATAAACCAAGCAGTGCCATCCAAGTGTGAACGCGCGGTAAGTCACCCGCGACTATGATGACGCGGTCGTATAACAGAGGTCGGCGGCAAAATCGTGACGCGGCTTTCCCGTTCCACAGCGGAACACGTTTTACCTGTTAGCAAGTAATTATTGAATTTAATAAACGCAAGCAGATGTCCCGCTGAAGGTCGCGCCCTTCACGCTTGTCTCGGTACACCCACATATTGTGTTGCACTTAAACCTATCTTCATTTTCAACATATTTAAAAATGCAATCAATGTTATGGTTATATTTTACCCACTTACAAAAAAATATTATAAGCACAAAAAAAATTTTTAGTCAAATCTACACCCACTCTCACCTCTAGGAAATTCACACCGCTATTACTGTTATTAATAATGATCTGGTCAGTATCGAAAAGTGGAGTAAATCTTTTGGTCTTCAACTTAATCCAATCAATCAATTCATTATTATTGGTAGCCACGGAATTATTAATAAGATAAATTGGTCTAGTGTACCCCCTGTTAAATTGTGTTATTAACCCATATAGTAACTACGTTAAGAATCAAGGTGTTTTTATAGATAATACTCTTTCTTCGACTTAACAACTACAGGAGGTCAGTAGAATTCTTTTTGTGCTTGGAATTCGTTGAAACATCTTCGCTTTTTGCTCCCAATTCCTACTACCAAGATTATGCTTGCTGATTCCATGCTACTTTCAAGCTTAGATAATGCTGATGCTAGCTATGTAAATCTCACTGTTGAGCATATAAATAAACTCGAGCGTCTTCAAAATCTTTGTGTTAGATTCATATTTTTATTGCGTAAATATGATCAAGTTTTCGAATATCGAGCTGAGCTCAAGTGGTTGCCTATTAACATTCGCCGGAACTGCCATATCTTGTCTCTTCTGCACTCTATTCTCTTTGATCCATTTACGCTTTAAATGAACAGGATGATGAATGAATATGAGAGATTTAATTTTTGTAACAGTGAAGTAAAATTCTTGTTACTATAGCCGTCCTTTTACCTAGCAAGCAGTGAGGCTTTGGAATTATCTTCCTGTAGATATCAGGAAAGCTCCAAATATTAATATTTTCAAAAGTATTTTAAAGCGTCACTTTCAACGTTCACAGTGATTAATACTTTTATTGCTTGGTCTAAATTCTAATACCTATAACTAAAACACAATAAAGAGTTATTGTATAATATTAGTATAGTTTTGTACACCAGGTCTACATATTTCTTTTCTCGTTTTTCTTTAACGGGTCGGCTGGAAGAAATTTCATTCATTAGAGATAAGTTCGCCCTTTATCCTTACGTTTATTTTATTCTTAAGTTTTTCTATATTGTTTATTTTGTACAATAAAGAGTTAATAGTGACACTTGGCTTTACTCTGGCACTCGATACTCTCTGCCTACCCCGTAAGGGACTTGGCGTGAAGATATGTATGTATGTATGTATGTATGTATGTATGTATGTATGTAAAGAGTTAATAGTCGAAGATCCGAAGTAAGGTCGGTCTACACCGAACTGATAATAGGATGAAACCGGTTTTATAGCAAATTTAGTATATCAGAAAATATATTCAAAATGGGTTGCGTAAAAAAATCGCTGTATTTTTTTAATATTTTTTATTAATTAATTGGTGCAATATTAAGATTTTGTCCCAACTTAAAGTAGGAATAAGACGAAGTTGCAGAAGTTGGGTTGTCTGTTGTTTATCTGGATTGTCGGGTATAAACAGATAATTGTCGATGCTAGTTCCTTTCACAGGATCGGATAATAGGAAAAAAATATATCAACATAATATGTGCAGTTTCATTACAATTTTTATTACAATTTCAGTCGTATATAGGGTTGTCTGAAAAAAATTGGAAATGTTAAAAATATATTTTTTAAATAATTAAAAATATTCGGTCCAGGATTCTTTCACGCAACCCATTTTTAAATATATTTTCTGATATACTAAATTTGATATAAAACCGGTTTCATTCTATTATCAGCTCGGTGTAGGTGGACCTTACTTCGGATCTTAGATTATAATAATAAAAAAAAATTCTCAGTTCGAGTGTACGATTTTTTATATTTTTGTTACGCAATTACTCCGCCAATAACAAAAACATTTTAATGATTCTTTTTATAAGATAAAATAACTCTTTCCGTTAAGCAAACTATTTTTTTTTTTGGAATAATTTCAGTCACACGAAATTTGAAGATCGGGAAAGGGTGGCGCCTAATCAAATATCTTATCAGGGAGATGCTAGATTAAGAACTGCCCCCGGTGGAGGTTTTGAAAATCTACTAAAAAACTGCTACTTGCAAATTTTTTGGCATATTTTATACCTTGTATGTTTGAATTTATATTAAAACATTTATCTACATATTAAAACGGACAGATGGACTAATTTTGCTAATCCTTTTATTATTGTGTCGTGTCAGGACAAAGGTTCTAATAACTAATTAAATTAATAATTTAAAAAACCCCCGACACAAGAACTTAAGTTCCCTTTAAAAGGTAAAAAAATCGGTTAATCTTCCTACTTTCACCCTACACAACTTTTAAACGGCTTAACCGATTTTCATGACGCCACAGACAGACACACAGACAGACAGACAGATACGTAAAACTTAACACCCCTCTTTTTGCGTCGGGGGTTAAAAAGAAAAACCGGAAATCACATAATTTTTACCATACTAAGTGTTAGTAGCTGCTATTGTTACCCTTAATGAAGGTACTCCCTTATTATATCGAGAAACATAATCGAATCATTAATTCGATATTAAAACTTCAAACATGTTGACTCCAAGATCTGTATAAGTTCATGTTCAGTCTCACGGATTATCAAATCGATAATCGCCTTTACATCCCGATAATTGCCCGTCCCGCTTAGCCTCTGCGTCCTTGTTTACACACCAAGTCTCCTCCAAGCAATTACCGCTTATTAGATGCTGTAATAACTCCCCCCTCCACGCCCCCCACCCGTTACTCTCTACCGAAATTCAGACAATTCAATTAATGCTATACTTTGGGTATCTATGGTAACAGACAGCAATTATAACTAACTGCTAGCCTATGTTAGCAACTTCGCTTGAATGGTATAAAACAATTACTCTTTCATTCAATAAAAAAATTATGCAACGGCGAAGAACAAAGCTCTTCTGACAAAGAAATCATTCTGTCTGTACCTGTGGTTGTCTAACCACAGGTACAGACAGAATGATTTCTTAAATTTTAAGTTATACGAGCGGCCCGGTACGTGCTTCGATACGTATATGACCGCATTAATGACAAAAAAAAAACAACTGAAAAAGTTTCAAGATGACAACACAATCCCCATCTGAAAAAAGTTTCAATTTGACTGAAAAATACCTATTAACACAATAATCCGCCATTTATTGAAATAATTTGTTGTTAAAAGTAAAACAGTACAAGATTTTCTTATTTTAAAAACATGAATAATTATTGGAAGTTTTACCAAACGCCGACGATGGAAAATATTAGATATTTTAATTACGACTAAAACAAGTATTGACCCTGATCATAATCGACCCTGTTTTTGTAACAAAGTAACAAACAAAAGAGAAAAATTAGTAGCCATGAATGTCCTAGTAACATTTAACAATGCATGTGTTTGGAACTTGATATTTTCGGATTCGCTTATTATAACATCCTCAGCGCCATTACAGTTACCATAAATAAAAATATTAAATAAACTTTAACCTAAACCAATAAAATTTTATGTCAAATCTTATTGATATTGTAGTTAGTTTAATAGTCTTACAGCTAGGCCACGGGGACCGGCGGTGCGAACGGCGAAGCGTCTGGCGAGGCGGCAATTCGCGCCCCACCGGCAGCAGGCCACGGGCAATGGTGTTCGCCGCTGCGACCAGTAAGGAAGTCCCACAGTGAAATGTCTTTTTTTATGATATCAGAAGGCCAACAAGCAGACGTATTTTATGATGGTTATAAATTCATGCAACCTAGAGACACCAAAGGTGGTAATGTTGCGTCGACAACCTGAGGTCAGATGTAAGGCCTCGCGCAAAAGTAAGTGTACCGACTACCTTATCCTCCGAACTGGAACACGTCAACGGCAATCACAGATATTATAGCTATAACAATAAGTAAGGCAGTGATACCAATCCAGGCGAGTCGCTCAAAGAAGCACGGACCAATATAGGGTTTTGATGGAGAATTCTACAAGTTGTACGAGGAATACAGAATAAATCCGCTTGACTCCGTGGCTTGCTCCTTACTGATTCGTACAATAGGTGAGGCGTAAATACTAGAACCGATCAGATCAGCTCGTAAAAGGCGAGCATAGGCTTACCGTCACCAAGACCGTGACATCTGACTAGATGGTAGAGTGTGGCAGCTTTGGCAGCAACTCGCCCGCATTGATACCACCGCCTTACCTATTCCTGCCACCATAACGTCCAATGCTTGCCGTTGACGTGTTCCAGTTCGGAGGGTAAGGTAGCCGGTAAACTTACTTTTGCTCGAGGCCTAACATCACGGCCTCAGGTTGGCAACGCCATTACCACCTTTGGTGTCTCTAGGCGGCGTGAAATTTTCACCATCACGAAATTCGTCTGCTTGTTATCTTCCAATATCATAAAAAAAAGACAACGTATACATATCTACTAAAATGTATGGGACATATTTGACCTTAAGGTTAACAATGATTTACGGTTTGTATTGAAGATTTATAAATTATAAATTCAGGAGCTACGAAAACGCTCCGTTACTGTGATCTCGCCTCCGTTAACAGCAAACTTTCACCGATAATCTTAAACACTCTCTGGAAAGTTCTACTCGAAACGAAATGAGCTGTTCGTTGCAGCTTGCGGAAGACTCTCTTTGTAAGGAACGAAAACCGTTTCAAAGAAACGAAGTTAAATTTGTTTAATTATAGCCTTTCAACGCCTTCAGTGACTTCCTCTCACATTAAAAAAAAGTAGTAAAGTAGTAGTAAAGTAAAGTACCTTCACGCCCATATGCCGGAAGATGAAGGCAGAGGCGCAACTAGTCCACCCACGACTAGCCAAAGACACTAAGTCCCACAATGCGATAGGTGGAAAGCCTATCGCCAACCGAGCACATATCTAATCCCGAGCGACTTTTTTTATTAGAAAATTTGGAAAAACCCAATTTTCTTTTTGTTGCCCGACCCAGGATTCGAACCCGGGACCTCATACAGTCAAGTCCAACAACTGAACCGCTAGACGACAGAGGCGACTCCTCATGGCGCTGAAAAAACGAAACCGGTTGGCTTAAGTGCTGAATGAGGTGTGTTAAGAAAATGTTGGTATCTAAAAAAGTAGACTTGGACAATAAGAATCCCGGCCCCAGGACAGCGACGCACCTATAACATTTATGGCGTATATAGACCACGGTTGTCTCTTACCATCAGGAGAGCCTTGTGCTTTTTCGCTGACCTGTCACATTAAAAAAAAAGTAGTCAAGTAGTAGTAGTTTTATTTATACACTAGCTGAGCCCGCGAACTTTGTATCGCTTGACATTAACAAATATTAACAGTTTGTACAGACAAAATTGATTGTCTCACACACACAACAGTGAGTTTCCCTGTAATTTTCCTTGTTTTTTTTTCCTTCATATGATCTCTTGATATCGCTTGACATTAACAGTTTCCATAGACAAAATTGATTATGTGTGTGAACAAAAGTGAGTTATCCTGTTTTTTCTCTTCATATGACAATAACTAATACAACAAAAAAAAAGGGAATAACGAAATTGGTCCATCCGTTCAATTGTATAATATAGATTATTTACTAAACAACACTTTAAGGTTCCAAATATTCATATTTTTAAATGAACAAATAGAATTTAACAGCAACGGCTGTATCTTTCAACTCTATAAATTTCCACAAACTAAATAGTATCTTTTTAACAAAACCAATGTAACAACAATATGGGCACCTCATTCGTACCTTTAGATTAGGCAATCTTCCTATTTGCCTGGCAGTTCGTAAATAAGCATAGCTTGAATAGGCCATTACCAACTGGCACAATGGTAATCGAATGCTGTACAGCAAATTACCCGGGTAGAGATCCACCGTCTTGTCTAGTACTGTAGTTATCACAGCGATTGACACTGCCGTAATCCGATCCAAGGGGGAGGTTAGGCGGTAGCTTCGTACATATGATAAACACCCTGGGAATATGAGAACGATGCACCTATAACATCTTTGGTGTCAATTGGCCAAGGTCGTCTCTTACCAACAGAAGAGAAGCGTGACAGACATGTTAAAATAAATAAAAGTCCCACAAAAAAAAGAATCAAAAAAAAGAGAAGCGTGTTTGTTCGCTGCTTATACTACACAAAAATTTTTTTTCTAAGAATAAAACGCTTTTCAGACCACTTTATTCAAAACAGGTTGCTCAAATTTACATTTCATAAATATTTATTACTGTTTACTATGTTTAAAATATATTTAACAAAATTCGTATGATAACTACATTAATTAAAAGAATGTATAAACACAAATTATACTATCAAAAGTTTATTTAGTAACAAATAATGTTGAACCTAATGTAATTACATACAATTAAAATGAAAATCATTTCTTTGCGGAATATGTGTGATAAATTATTAATATTAAACCATACCAACATATAACGCATTGTGATATGTAAATTTTTAAATATGAAAAAAAACACTCTTTTTAAGATACTGGAAGGCAAACATGCCGAAGGATTTCCTGATCGTAAAAAATTGACGCCACCTAGAGATACCAAAGTGGTAATGGTGCGTTGCCAACCTGAGGCCCAGATTTAAGGCCTCGAGAAAAGTAAGTGCACCTGCTACCTCATCCTCCGAACCAGAACACGTCAACGGCAAGCATAGACGTTATGGCGGTCGGAATAAGTTAGGCGATGGTACCAATCCGGGCGAGTCGCTACGAAACTCTACCACCTAGTGTATACTGTATACTAAACAAAATTTTATAAAAAAGTATCTTAACGGCCATGTCCCCGAAGTGGTAGGCAGAGACACAACCATGGCACCCACGACTAGCCGAAGACGCTTAATCCCACAATGTGATTGGTGGCAAGCCTATCCATTTTTATAGTTTATCAAAAATTCTGTGATATTATACTGAGATGCTATACAAAGATGACTACAACAGCCATAATAACATAATTTCAGTAAAACTACAAAAACAGAACTTCATCACCAGGTCATCGAAATATACGAAAACGTTTGCAAGATTAAGTAGTTTTGTTCTGAACTACGAAAAAATACCATTAAAATACGTTAGTTAATAATCCAGTAATCGCGTGATAAACAGACCAAAAGAACATACAGACGAATTGATAAACACTAATTTTTTCAATCGGTTGAAAATAATGGCGCTTTGGATACCCTCTATTGCATACAAAGCCAATTTTGGCTGCTCAACTTTAGTAATTTATTTCTACCCTAATTTTAAATAAAATTTATAAAATCTTAATATAGTAATATTAAGGAATTTAAACTGAACCGAAACATATTTTTTATTGTCTATGGCCAACGTCATGCGAAGTCGTTCTTAGTGAAATTTATCGCAGCTTTGTTGGTGGAAATTAAATAGAAAAGGTAAAAAAAAAATATGTTAAAAAATGTAAATAATGTTCTGCAAAACCTCTGTTTTTGACCCCTATCATAGTTTATTCAAAATATTTACTCCGTATACTTCATTATCAATATTTTCTACAGGAGCCAATCATGGGTTCTCATGCATATACGATGAAGTATGTTTGCGCCTAACATGGCTTCGCATGCATTCAGAGTTCTTTTTTATCTTTCCAGAATGCTTCCTTCACACTTTTATGGCTCTGCTAACTGCATCAAACCTATTCCTGGTGATGAGTCTCTTGGTAACGATGATCATTATCTGATTCCGATGATGATGTTCCGCTTTTGCGCTTGCGCAACCAAACACGTAAAAAACCTATAATTATTCCACCATCCGATTCCGATACTTCCGGTGACGAAATAGCTGATCCTAGACCTAAAAATTTGAAACAGAAAAGAGCAGTTAAGGAAAAAAATTATCTGGACTGAAGGAAAAATGCCAGCGTATGATAAAATAATTTCAATTTTAGTGGTAGCTTGGAATTGCCAGAGTTTACTCAAAAATTTACTGTCTGCGTTTGTTGGTAGTGAACCGACTTCTACTAAGACTAGATATTTCAGAAAAGATAAACATTACAACCTCTAAATTCAGAACGTACAGACAAAATTGACCATTTCCCGATACACCAAAAGAATCGTCAATTATTTCAGAATGATTGTTCTTTGCGTTCTCATATAAAATGGGAGAAATGTGACATGTTTCTTTGCTTGAAAGAGAAAAGAAACTGTTTTAAAGAATTTATGTAAGTTTTGGTATTTGTTGTGCATAGGAAGCCAAAAATGGCAGTCTCATACACAGACGTTATTGCATGGGAAGCCAATTTTGTCTTCTGTTTTTTTTTTCTAAAATAAGATACTTATTTTTTTTCACTTTATATTTTGTCTAACAAGCTCTATTAAAACACGTTAAAACATTTTTTTTTAATTTAATAATTCATGCAATAGAGGGTTAAAAAGAGATGACTTTGAGATGGGTGTATCTAATGGTCTATTGAATGAATGGGCTTAAGAAGATCCTAATTTTTTACAAATACCAAATTCATTAATGGTCTACAATCTACCTTGCACCTTTTTTAAGGCGTCATTTATGTACTATAATACTACTATTTAAATTTTGCGCTTCGGCTTTACACTTTTTGCTTTTATTTTTAAATTAGCTGACCTAATCTAAATTTAAGCGGAATGATTAATTATGTAATAACAACTCTTTATAGATATCTTTAAAATACATACGGATTTCCGAAGCTTGACGAATATAGCCGAAGCGCATAATTTAAATAGTACTATTATAGACCAAGGTTGTCTTTTACCATCAGGGGAACCATCCGTTGTCTTCTACAATACAATTCACTTAATAATTTGATATAAAATGACGGGTACAATTTCCGGGTCACTTGAATAAAAATGTTGTACCTTATAAGCAAGTTGAATTAAACGCGATTTCAGTCCAGGAAACTAATAAAAACTGTTCATATGAGGGTAGTTTCTAAAAAGCAAGTTAATTTGAGTTACTTCATTGTCGTCTGTGTTATTGGCTTGTTGTTGTAATAAAAATAATAAATGTGGTAATAATTTAAAACTACAGACGCAGAGCACAGGAGCAGTTTGAAAAAAAAACGACGGGTTGCACTCTGGTCGTCTTATTAATAAATGTGGTGTAGGGTAGGTGTAAGATTAAATTGATATTATAGTCTGTATTACATTTTAATAAAGACTATAATACCAGGTTAAACCTTGGAGTACTTTACTCCGTGTTTATTAATAAGGCAGTGGGAGTGCCAGCAGAAGTGAAAACTTGAATATTAACGTTGTGCATTTTTGATATTTTGGAATGGTTAAGGAATAATTTTGCTTTAATTATCAGTATGAAAGTACTATCATTTATGTGGTAGAATACTATAGAATATTCATATACTGCGTTATCGTACACAAACATGATAACACGAACATTCGCGCAAGCGCCCTGCACCGTCTTACGAATTATCGATCAGCACGTGTCCTGACGCGAGTTTAGAAGTTTTTACCCATTCCAAAAAAGTGCGCAACGCCGCTAAAGAAGTTTTCACTTCAAAATTCAGAACCGCTTTATTATTTCATTACACAAGTAACTTGTCCAATGTAATCCCGCTTTTACGTCACATATAGACTACAGAGATACATACATTTGGCATATATTAAGGATATTTGCATTTGAATATACGCATCCTCTCTTATCAAATGCCCTAGTCAGAATACGCCTAGCGAAAAGGAAGCGTCACCCGTGAGAGATGGATTATGCATGAATTTATCAACATAGTACCAGGTTAACGTTTTCAAATTAATATTAACCTAACACCCTAGTTATAAAGTCCATTTTACATTGCTTCTAGTTTTCAATAAGAGCACGTAAGCGGATGTTCTCGAAAGATTGATACGTGATGATGCGATAAAAAGCAACAGGTTTTTTCGACGGGTGGAAATTTGCTTATTTTCTTCATAGTCTTTAGAGGTGTCGAGAGAGATTTATGCATAAAAAGTATTGTATTATGGACTCAAGTAAGTTTAACACGAACACTTACTTTTTCATTATTTTTTTATGATAGAAGACAAACAAGCAGAAAGATTTCCTGAAGGTAAGAAACTCATTCCTAGAGACACCTAAGGTGGTAATAGTGAATTGCCAACATAAGTCCAGGATGTTAGGCCTCTAGTAAAAGTAACTTTACCGGCTGCCTTACACTCCGAACCGGAACACGTCAAACGTCAAGCGCTGACGTTGTGGCGACAAGAATAGGTACGGCGGTGGTACCAATCTGGACGAGTCGGTGTTAGTGACAGTAAGCATATGCTCACTTTTTATGAGCTGCCTGGCAGGAAGGAGCCCGGCCCAACACGGGGAATTAGTTTAGACAAACAAGCGGAAGAATTTCTAGATAGTAAGGAATTAAAACAATAAAAAGCATACGTACACATTAAAGACGATAAGCGCGAGTTGCCAATTCGTATGTATATTGGGTTTTCATTTTTAAATGAGCACACGACGATGACGCGCACTAACGTCACGGCGACAGGAAAAAGGTTATGTGACTAAATCAGATACAGTTCAATTGTATGGATTTATAACATAACATATCGTCGATGAAGTACGAATACCTCCTAAGTGTTAAGAATCTAAATTTACACTTAGGAGATATTTCCCTAAAATCCTAACGAACGAATGAATTCTTTGACTTAGTAGATATTTTTACATAAATCAGGAAGCTTATTGGTAAAGAAGTTTTAGATAGGAGTGAATTCCATCTATGTGAATATGAGTTTTATGTCTATTGCAATAAAAAAGTAATTTTGGACAAAATTGTCAGTTAGGAGGTATTGGTACTTCATCGACGATATGTATTTATAACTAGCTGTCCCGGCGAACTTCGTTTCACCCGTTCAGTATGAAAAATAACGAAGTATTATTTTTTCCATTTTCCTTGCAACTTTCCCGGTTTTTATCTTTATAAGAACCTTATCCCGATACCAAATTAATACAATAAAAAAAGAATAAGCCAAATCAGTCCTGTCGTTCGGAAGTTATGCGTTTACCGACACATTTAGCGATTCATTTTTATATTATAGATTTAAGCGCAGTGGGACTGAGACTTACTTTATTAACACGTCGCGATTTGATTATGCATTTTGCGAAAGATAGCTAATGATTCCGAGATGGTCCCACAAAAATATGAACATACTCTTAACAATTTTATACGACCCATATTAATAAATAAAATTTCGTTTATCTTGACGTAACCATAAATTTAGTAATAATACTCATAAACATAGGCGGCGATAGGCTTGCCACCTATCACATTGTGGGACTTAGTGTCTTCGGCTAGTCGTGGGTGCCTTGGTTGTACTTCTGCCTACCTCTTCGGGGATATGGGCGTGAAGATACTTACTCATAAACAACTAGTGGGTTCATGATATATGGAACTACGTCGGAATTATGAGCTTTTGAAACAGAATCACCAAAATCTGTTCGTTATTAGTTGAGCTATCGCACCTATACCAGTTTACGTTGGGAACTCAGTTCTTCAGTTCAGTTATTTATCAGTATGTAGGTATACCTAGGGGAAACTGTTCAGTTAGGTAAATTCAACTTCAAGAAAGAGGTCGACCGTCGAATCTAACTCGGACGGGCAGCGTTCGGGAAGCTAAAGGGTATCTTCTTGTCCATATTACCGCAGAGCCTAAAGTCGAAAGTCTTCGACCAGTGTGTTACCGGTGATGGAATACGGAACTGAGACTTGCTATGGAGAGATCTACGCTCGGTGTTTCTCTGCGAGATATGATTCGTAATTCGGTGATCCGCAAGAGAACGAGAATAACCGACATAGTTCAGAGAGTCAGCGAGGTTAAGTGGCAATGGGCAGGTCACTTAAGAGAGGTTCTCGAATGGCGGCCCCGCACCGGAGGACGTAGTGTTGGACGACCTCCCACCTGGTAGACTGACGATGTGGTCAAAGTCGCGAGGAGTCGCTGGACACAAGCGGCTGGTGACCGTGACTTGTGGCGCTCTTTGGCGGCTGATGATGACGATGATGAGTTGTCGAGACATACAAAAAACATACAATGTCGAATTGGGAGCCTCCTCTTGTTTGTTCTGTTAATAAATAACACAAATACCAACAAAGAACCAAGTGAAACCAAAGAACCAACCTAACAGCTTAAAAGTTATCGATAGATGCTCATGCTAGAAGTAACATGACTTTTTTGCAGTTATAGTAATAATCATAAAAATCATAATTCTCAGCTCGAAAAACAAAAACAAAAAACCATCCACCCATGAAATTAACAACGAAATAAATAACTTTTAATTTATGTTAATACATTACATTAATAACGCTTGAATAATGTTTCCTCGTGACACCAGAATTACTTGACTATAAAAAAGCGCACTTGGCGCTGTGGACGTGTAGAAACGGTTTATTAAGATTATAAGCGCTTTATTAAGACGTTATACGACGAACAATTCATTGCGGTTTACGACGTGCCAGAGTTTTCACGGTGTTAACAAAACGTTAAATACAGTCTTCAGAAAGTTTGTTAAGATCTTTATATATTTATTGTTTAGTACAACGTCAGATTGTGAATAGCATTTTTATGTTGAACTAGCTGCCCGCCCCGGCTTCGCACGGTTATGAAATATACATATAAACTTTCCTCTTCAATCACTTTATCTATCAAAAAATCGCACCAAAATCCGTTGAGTACTTTTAAAGATTTAAGCATACAAAGGGACATAGGGACACAGAAAGCGACTTTGTTTTGTTTTATACTATGATTGAAGACAGCGAAGTCGCCCTACTCTCCAGTCTCCACCACGACATACAACAATGGTGAGCAGGAAGTTACAAAGGTGGCACTAATCCGACGCCGAATTGCTACTTTATCACCTAGTGACTGGCTGCAGTATCTTCACGCCCACATCCCCGAATGGTAGGCAGAGGCACAACCAGGGCACCCACGACTAGCCGAAGACACTCAGTCCCACAATGTGGTGGGAATCCTATCGCTAACCGGCCACATATCCAATATCGAGCAACGTTATCTATATTTAAAAATACACAATTATCTATTTTTTATTGCCTGATCCGGGGATTGCACACAGGACTTCAAGAAATCACGTCCAACGCCGGACCGTTGGACCACATAGGTGACTGACTGCTGGATACACTGCTGGGATAATCCCGAAACCTAAATAACCAGATCACCATTAACGAGCGATGAGGCCATCACATTCCGGCGAACAAATTTACTTGTGTGTCGTAGTATTTGACCTAGACCGTTTACATATATCTAACTAAGCTTATAGGCTACTTATGCAGCTAGCTCAAGGTGACGGCAACGAGTGACCTATTCATTCATATAAATATAATTTTAAGGCCCCATACTTAGTCAGCCAGAAGAGCCAATCAGCGCACTCCCCCGTTCCATGATTACTATGAAATATTGCGCTCTAAAGTAAATGTCTTAAGCGCCAAATCACTATTTTTGACACTATAAAAGTAATTTGAAAAAAAATATAAAAACTGAAACAGTTATCTTTTAGGTATAATACTTATCTATGTTTATGTTAAATCTGATGTCGATATTATCATAATTGAAGTAGACAGTTGGATTTTGCTTTCAAAAAAGGGTTAACTTTTTGATTTTTTTCTATCGAGCAAAGTGAAATGAATCGTGTTTTGGAAACACTAGTCTTATAAAGCATATTAATGTTAATCTTGTATATTTTTGTCGCCAAGATCCATAATTGCTTTGTATGAAAAAAACAGTATATTGCTGACGTATTTTAGCATACATGGACCCTTAAGAAAAAAAAACTGAAATCGATACCCAATTTTATCTTAGTATACTGAAATCCGAATTAATATAGCATTCAATAAGGTTTAGAACTGTTGCATTTATACAGTATAAACTACATGTTTACAGAATCCATAATTGTTATCGTCGGCACTTGGTGGAATTCCATTGTATACACACTTTTTTTTTAGGTTAACACTTGTCCTTTTCCACTATACACTTTATTTAATACTTATGTTACGCTATACCCAACCGGTTAATAGCGTAACATAAAGTATTAAATAAAGTGTATAGTGCGCGTTTACCTCAAGAAAGTGTGTCTACATGTTTACGTTATGTTTAGTATGGTATAAGTATCTTCACGCCCATATCCCCGAAGAGGTAGGCAGAGGTACAACCAAGGCACCCACGACTAGCCGAAGACACTAAGTCCCACAATGTGATAAGTGACAATCCAATCGCCAACCGGGCACATTTCCAATCCCGACCAACATTTTTTTATTATTAGAAAATTGGAAAAATCCAATTTTTTTTTGTTGGTCGACCCCGGATTCGAACCCGGGACCTCATGCAGTCAAGTCCAACACCCGGACCGCTAGACCACAGAGGCATTTTTTTAGTTTAGTATGGTAGTTTTAGTTTTAGTTTAGTATGGTATGTACTTACAAAATGCTACTATATCAACTGTCTTAAAATATTTAAAACCAATTTTCAAAAATTATTTTATTTTATACCATTGTAATATTCTGCCGAGTCGCCGCCATCTTAAAAAGTTCCAATAGGCGATATAAAGAATTAAAATATCTCACTAAGTTTAACGTATATACCCACTAGCCTTAAGACGCTATCTTAATTACAAATTAGAGCCGTAAATAGTTAAAAAACTTACGATTTAAAATGCGGCCAGGCGGCGCGGTAGTCCTCGACGATCACTTGTGAACTCCAACATTAACCTGACAACAAAAAACAACGTAATTTAAAACAAATTCAATCAATATTCTATTATCTCTACCGACTACTAATAGATGGTAGTGGACTGCGCAAGTCCATCGTCTTCTTTAATCTTCAGAACAGCCCACGACAATCACGAGCACTAGCATTATGGTGGCAGGATTACAGTGACTGGTGGTATGACTCTGTTAAGCAGTTCCATGGCTTTAGCACCTAGCCCAATGATGGCATTAATAGCAATCTATCTGTGTAAACTTAATAAACCCTTTTTAGACTAGCGGACAATGGAGTCGTCACTTACCTGAGTCAAAACTATTGCTGTATGTAAAAGAAGTAAGAGAAGAGTTTTCATCATAAATTCTGGTAGTTGCTGAGCTTGCTACAAACTTGGCATGAAGCTCACGACTCTCCTTATGGTAGCAGATAACGGTGGCCTTGCAACAACATCACATAGATATTATAGGTGCGTAACTGCCATGTGGTTGGAGTGTCACATACAATGTGCAAGTCTACCGTCTACCTTATCTGTACGGGACACAACAGCGCTTATTATAGCGTCGAGATTTGTAAGACAGTGGATCCCTACTCGGGCAAGTTTCAATAGAGCACTCTATCTCCGTACTCTATTTTCCCTGTGTTGATCCTCCTTGATCCTCGTTGATCAGCCTCCTTTGCAGAAAGGACTATCTGCCTTCCTGCTAGGCAGCTCGTGAAAGGCGAGCATAAGCTTACCGTCACTAACGCCGTGACATCTGACTAGGTGGTAAAGATTCGCAGCGACTAGCCCGGATTAGTGCCGCCGACTTACCTATTCCTGTCGCCACAACGTCAGTGCTAGTCGTGTTCCAATTTGGAGGGTAAGGTGGCCGGTAAACTTAATTTTGCTTGAGGCGTAACATCCCGGCTTTAGGCCTTACCATCAGGAAATCCGTCTGCTTGTTTGCCTTCCAATACGATATATTACAAACCGTCACGCAGGGAGTTAGATGAACTTTTCAACTAAGGGAAAGTTACAAAATTAGTATAAAATATATCGGACATTTAAATAAGACGAGTCCACGTCAAATTTTATCCGGTGCTCTGCGTCACGGAAACCGGGCTTACGGTTAAGACTCCTGCATTAAGTAAATGCCAGTTATAATGGAGGGGTCACAACTTCTAAACAACTTTAACCCAGCTAAAGGTTAAACACAGCTTTATTTCATACACAAAGTTTTCCAGGTATTTTTTAACTAATGCGCAAGTATAAAATTACTTATAAAGCAGAACTATATTTATATAACAACTTGCAGCCCACCCCGGCTTCGCATGGTTATGAAATATACATATACAAAGTCGCTATCACAGCTATTCAAAAATATTATTCCATATAAATTGATCTCTACGAATAACTCTACATACTACAAAATCGTAACAGCAATGCGTGCACATCGAAGAAAGTCCAGAAAAACATTGGATATCAAGCGAAAACCACCTATATCTATATATTAATACGTGATGCCAAGACTTTGGACCCATTTTTACGAAATTTGCGGGGACGCAGGAGCATAAAATTTGGCACACTTATAGTTTATGTGTAGGAGAAGTGCAGAACGCAAAAAATGTTCAATAGTAATGCTTATAAAGAACATTAAATCAATAAATAAAACATTACCCACACTACCATACATTTGACACACACAAACAAATATATTGACCATAACGATAAAAGATCACAGATGGCGCACTAAAAAGTTTGGAAACAAAGTAACAAGTAGTTGGTCTTGAGAAATGAAGATGGCATTCTTATCAACAAGATTTTAAAATTCATTATGGTCGAATTTCGACCAATGGGGCGACCGCTAGTTAAATTAAAAGAGATAATATAATATTAATAATAGGTCACGCGGTGGAAGTCACCGGTATAGACCAGTATTATTATAGGTATTTCTACAAAGTTATCCGCGACCTTTGTGTCCTTAGCGACCGAGTGATTGAATCCACGAAATTGGAATTACAAATACATTTCGAAGAATTACAAATTCACTTCGAACATTGGTTTTCTTTTAGATGATTAAAGATAAAACATTTCGAAATAAAAGAAAACAGTTATTAAAACTGATGCTGAAATTTGTAACGACTTTCTACAAAAAAAATTAAACACTCGCCGAAAAATGTTTTACTAAACACTGTATGAAATTTGATTGTATGTTACTGGTTACATGATGTTACGTCATCGTCGTTTAGGACGTTCTTGGTTTGAATTGGGATGGTTGGATGTTTATTTTACTGTGTGTGTAAACTTTTGGGATAAAGTGGTTAGTATTTTGCCACACCAGTCCTTGCTACAGGACTCGGAAAACTTCATTGAAATCAAGAGGTAGACAGAGATTTAAGAATAACTAAATAAGCCACACAAAGGGAAATGTGGGTATCGTATTGTACTAGGTAATGAAAATGGAAAAGAGTTTTCTTCGCTGACAAAAAAAATATTTTAAATGCAAGTAGAAAAACAATTTTTGAATGTTCACATGCTTGTTTCATTTCCAGTTACACTTTGCAATAAAATGTATAAATGTGAAGAATATAGGCTATTTCTAACCGACTTCAAATATTAGAAGGTTATCAAATTATATTTTTAAATGAAAAAACATTTGTACCTACTATTTCACATTTCACTTAAAATATATTATGTTAAAAATAGCCTAACGATTTCGCTTACAACAGCATCATTAGGGCTAATTCTTAAACCTACCACCCAGTGGCCAGTTATGTGTGACAACCCTCGTGGAACAACCCAGTAACTCAAATTATTCAACAGACAAAAATAAAAAAGTGATGAGGTCGGTACTTTCCAAAGCACCTATAACTTAATACTTTATGCTACACTAAACTTGAAAATATATATAACCTCTCACATAATCTACGTGTTATTTAGCTTAAAACTAAAAGAAACACAAACACACACACGTCAAATTTATAACACACCATTATTTCCGTCGGGGGATTCTCTTTTTCATGTGCTTCAGATGAACTGCAAATATTACGAAACATAATACCGCAATTTTATAAACCTAGTCTAGTCAAGTCTGCAAAGAAGCCCTGACCAACATGGGGGAAATATATATATGATACTTTCGATATAGACACGTATCTGTTTCAACTTTATGGATAACTAGCAGTTTCACACAGCTTCGCCTGCGTAACTTGGCTTTTACTGCATCGATTTTGATGGAACAAAGCCTATGTCACTCAGAGATAATATAGCATTCTAAGGGTGAAAGAATTTTTGAAATCGGTCCAGTAGTTTCGGAGCCTATTAATTTCAAACAAACAAACAAAAAATCGAACATTTCCTCTTTATAATACAAGTATAGAAGTATAGATAAAATAAACTAGAATATACTGACTTGAGAATATCAACATTCCACAACCGTGTTATCTAATGCATATTTGATCAGCACATCAAAATCATCAAAAGCACTGTTCTCTAATTAGACGTTCGCATAATAACCAACCTTAAAGTCCCACGACAAAAACAAACAAAGATACGTAAACTTTATGACCATTCGCAATTAGACGGAGTGTTAGTCGTAAAGGCGAAGCACAAACTATGCGAACATTTGCTAATACGCATAAATGTTATCAAACAACCACAAAGAGACATTTCTAATACTAGTTTAAGTCTGCAGCTTTACTTTACTGTGTTGGTCCGAGCTCCTTTGCAGAATAGACCATCTGCCTTTTCCGCCAGGCAGCTCGTAAAAGGCGAGCATAAGTAGCCAGTAAAGTTACTTTTGCTCGCGAACATCCCGGCCTCAGGTTGTAAACGTACCATTACCACCTTTGGTGTCTCTAGAGAATTTCTTACCATCAGGAAATCCGTCTGCTTGTTTGCCTTCCAATATCATACATTTTTATCCGTATAATCTAAATACATTCTTTTAGCAATTTCACAAAGTGTACAAATACTCGTTTCTACGAAAGCAATTTAAAAAATAAAATTTATAGAACTAGGGAACAAGGGACTGGATATAAATGAAAATAATTAGTAAATACAGTCACATCCATTGTCCCAAAGGCATGAGAAGAGTTACAATAGTCAGTTAACTAACATACACACAAGTCTAACAAACATTGTCCTATCCTAATTATGAATAATGATTTTCTTTTCATATGAACCTTCTTGCTACAATTACTAAGCAAAAAAAAAATAGAAAATCATCCGTTGAAACGTGATACGATGGCGAAGGGAAATAGGGTTTCATTTTCATACTTATGAATACAAGCCGAAACTACAGACGTTGTATTATTATATGTAGTTATGAATATGGAATTACAAGTAAATAGGTATATTTTTTATTTAATTGAAAAAATATTTACCTTGTCGAATTTTGATTAAATATAGCAAAAATTTTTGTGTTTTAATTTTCTAAATACGCACATATCTTCACGCCAAGTCCCTTACTTGGTTGGTAGATACTATCGAGTGCTAAACCTCACGATCCTGACAAACCCGTCTGGCTTCCTTCACATTCATTATCCTTTTCATACAAACACTGAAACAAACACATTTGAACAATTTTCTGAATAAAATGTGAAATTGATTCCATAGTTTTTCTGGATTAAATACAAAGATACAGATAACAGACAAAACTTAAGTATGTAAACTATTTAAATAACAAATTCATATATCATTGATATGTATGGGTACAGAAAAGAACAGCAAACTCGAACTTCTTTGGCTTCTAATTCTTATTGCCTTTGCCTTATATTCTGCTTACATTTTAACGAAGAAATTGAATTTGAAAAAGTTAAAGATCCAAAACAGTCGATTCAAATCATTCCAGTGGTTCCCGCGCTATGTCGAAAAATTAGAACGAAGACGAAGCTACCGGCAACAGATAATAACTACATAGTATAAAACAAAGTCGCTTCCTCTGTCCCTATGTCCCTTTGTATGCTTAAATCTTTAAAAATACGCAACGGATTTTGAAGCGGTTTTATAACAGATAAAGTGATTGAAGAGGAAGGTTTATTTTTATATTTCATACTAGTGCGACGCCGGGGCGGGTCGTTAGTAAACGATAAAAAAAACATCAGTCAAACATAAATATAACTGGTATGAAATTGCCCGTAGCACAGCTCTACATTACTGCTACGTTGCGCTACGGATTTTCGATATTTGAAATTAATTTGTGTACTGCCTATGGCATCAATAGAATTTACGACGTTAACGTCAGACATTTACATATTTAACGATTCACATTGTTATTAATTTTGTAATGACAGAAACTCGACACAAGTTGTGGTATCGCAATGGCTACAATAATATTACAAAGAGGAAATATTTGTATGTTTGTACTGAATAAAGTATCTTCAAGCCCATATTTCCGAATGGGTAGGCAGGGGCACAACCAGGGCACCCTAGACCAGCCTTTCCCAAAGTGGGCGATAACGCCCCCTTGTGGGCGCTGGAAGCCTAGAGGGGGGCGGTATAAATCTTGAAAAAAATGTTTTTCTTTAAACTAGGCGCAACAAATATGTTATTGAGGTTATTGACAAGAAAAAAACGAGGGGGGCTACAAAACAACTGATTTTCAAAGTGGGCGTTACATGAAATAAGTTTGGGAACCTCTGCCCTAGACTAAGCCGAAGACACTAAGTCACACAATGTGATAGGTGGCAAGCTATCGCCAACCGAGCACATATCCAATTCCGAGCCCGACCTGGGAATTGAACCCGGGACCTCAAGAAGTCAAGTTCGACGCCAGACCGCTGACTACAGAGGCGATTTATATTGAATAAGCTCCTAAACTATTGGACCTATTTGAAATTTTACCATTGGAAGCCGACATTATCTCTGATGATCATTGGTTATGTTATTTCTTTAAATCTACGAAAGGGCGAGATCTTCTGTTACATACCTTACTCACTTTTTGTAACAGCGCATAAATTGCCGTGTTTTTCAAATATTTTAGATGGCCAATAAGCATACTGTTCTGTGATTGAAAGAATTAACCGTCGCATATACATCATCATCATCCTAGCATTTATCACGGTTGTTAATCAAGTTCAAACATGAGTATTTTGACTACAGCTCTGGATATTTTTTCTTATCCTTACTTCTCCACTTCGCCCAGTGTTCGGCTTCTCTAACATTGGCTAACACATGCTAAACGACATCTAACCAGCTTTTCTTGGGTCTGTCTTTTACCGGTGCTATTGGTTTTACGGCATTTAGACACAATTTCCCGTGTTGGTCCGGGCTCCTTTGCGGAATAGACTATCTGCCTTCTTGCCAAGCAGCTCGTAAAAGGTAAGCATGGGCCTACCGTCACTAACACCGTGACATCTGACTAGGTGGTAGTGTTTCGCAGCAAGTTCGGTTCGAAGGATTAAGTAGCCGATAAACTTACTTTTGCTCGAGCCCAACATCCCGGCCTCAGGTTGGCAACGCACCATTACCACCTTTGGTGTCTCCAGGCGACGTGAATTTCTTAATATCAGGAAATCCGTCTGCTCGATTGCCTTCCAGTACCTATCATAAAAAGAAAAAATAAAATAGACATTCGGTGCTCCCTTAACCTGGCTGTTTAGGCAAAATAGGCAAACTAGGCGGCTTACCGACAGTTTATCTATCATCACCGCCATGGTAAAATTTGTAGGCACGAAAAATTCCATTAATATATAATTAAAAAATGTCACAAGAGTTATTATCACGATAACATTTGAAGTCGCGTGTCTCGCTGTAATGTGAGTGAGTGACATCAAATATTCAGTTCCATTATTATTTAAACTGGGAGTAAAACCCGTCCATCATCTGACAAATTTATTTTAATTTTTTTAGACACACGGAGTAAAAAAAAACACCTTTTGCTCTATCAGTACAAAAGGTATAAAAAACAAAATCGGGGTAGTTACAACAATAGGGCTACCCTCATAGCTCGATTCATGCAATATTAGAATTAATGGCAAATAATGGCAAATTCAAATCAAATCGCCTCTGTGGTCTAGCGGTCCGGGTATTGGACTTGACTGCATGAGGTCCCGGGTTCGAATCCCGGGTCGGTCAACAAAAAGAAAATTGGATTTTTCCAATTTTCTAATAAAAAAAAATGTTAGTCGGGATTGGAAATGTGCCCGGTTGGCGATAGGCTTGCCACCTATCACATTGGGACTAAGTGTCTTCGGCTAGTCGTGGATGCCTTGGTTGTACCTCTGCCTACCTCTTCGGGGATATGGGCGTGAAGATACTTCTACTTCAAATCAAAAATACCAAAAATGAAATTTAAGATTCCAAATCGCATGGTATCGAGATTCAAGAGTAACCCTACAGGTATAGTGCCCATTTTAAATATCTCCTATGGCCCGGTGAAGTTGTAAAAACCTCGCGGTTAGCAACATATCTCGAAAAAAAATCTCCGATTGCTTAAGTTGCTCTTCGGTCCGAATAACTATTAAAATATTAGGAAATTTAAAATGAAAAAATGTACCTAGCACAGACCAAGCGAAACGAAGCTGTCGGCGTGTACCTACAGCTGTCAGTACGATATTTCACATTAGTTTAATATTTCCAACATATCGACACAGAATAAATAATAATACAAACAAACAAACAAGTAAAATTGAAACTTATGTCATCAAAAGGTACAGGCAGTCGCCAAAATAATAATAGATATTCAACGATTTAACAGTTATAAACTTGGTTCTGAGACGAGTGATATTATTTCGCTATATCTGAACGGATGGACCTATTTTACTTATTCTTTTTTTCATTGTTTTATATATTGACAGGAGAACGTTTTTACGAAGAAATTACCGAAAAATACAGATAAAATGGCAAAATTAGTGATTTTTTAATCCATAAAAACTTTTAGTAGCTGATAATGCATAGCAATAATAAATTCTCCTGGATGGCTATTTATACTATAAAAATTAGTAAATTCCCTGATATTAGGAGATAGACAATAATACGCCCGACTTGGTGAACGCCCCGTCGGTCGTTAGCAGCGCTCCTACTATCGATTGTCGACCCTAACGAATAACGATAAACTCTATCCAGCTTTTTTATTGAACCAGGCGTAACTTTGTGGAAATCCATTATAAAAAAAAAGGATCTTCCAGCCCATATCCCCGAAAAGGTAAGCAGAGGTACAACCAAGGCACCCACGACTAGCCAAAGATACTAAGTCCCACAATGTGATAGGTGGCAAGCCTATCGCCAACCGGGCACATTTCCAATCCCGACCAACATTTTTTTTTTAATTTGAAAATTGGAAAATCCAATTTTCTTTTTGTTGGCCGACCCGGGATTCGAACCCGGGACCTCATACAGTCAAGTCCAACACCCGGACCGCTAGGCCACAGAGGCGATCCATTAAGCAAATTAATCACGCGGAATAAGCAAAACAAAGGTTTATTTTACTTTATTCTATCCGGCTTATTAACCAACACGGAATAAAGTACTCCAAGGCTCAACCTGGTGTTATAGTCCTTATTACAGTGTGATACAGACTATATCAAGTTATGTTTACTTTTACGTTAGTCTATGTTTATTAATAAGATGTTATGGAAGGACTGCTGCCCCAACATAACTAGGCTACGAAGTTGACACCCATTGGTACATACAGGTTTGACTGATTCCATTAAAAATCAAGTTTTTTTTAAGTGAAACTTCTTTAGAATCATTGTGATTTCAAAACGGGTGCAACGGAAAAACGACAGGTAGGAGACACAAATATATATTCATCTCATTTTTTTCCAGGTAAGAGACACAAATAGACACAGGCAGACCTTGGAAACTGATATGCCACGCCTCATCCATGTAATATTCAAATGAGTTAACGCCGTTCTAGTAGAATGAAGTAATTACATGGATATACACCATTTTAATTAAAGACGAAACATTTCATCTGTTTGCAGGCGACGAGTTTGACCTCTGGATACTCCGAAAAACTGTTGCTAAGGAAATCTTACTCAATTATTTTTTAAAATTTCTTTACTGAAATATAAGATTCTATTTTTTATTTACTTAATTCCTTTATTATGCCAGAGTAAACAGATATTTACGGGTCGTTAGTCGAGCTTGATGACTTTCAACTAACTCCAGTTAGAGGGTAAACAGCAAATACCTATTGAATAAACAAAAATTAACCTCTGTTGTTTAATAAAACATAGCCATTTTCATCTAAATTTCACTTATATTAATAAAGATATAAGTGAAATATAATATAATCACTTATTTTAATATTAGAATGCAAACAAGCAGACGGATTTCTTGATGGTAAGAAATTCACGCCGCCTAGAGAGAGACACCAAAGGTGGTAATGGTGCGTTGCTAACCTGAGTTCGGGATGTTAGGGCTCGAGCAAAAGTAAGTGAAGTAAAACCTGAACACGTCATGACTTTATGGCGGCAGAAATAGGTAAGGCCGTGGATTGCAACCCGGAGAAGTTACTGCACAGCATTCCAGGAGCAATCGTCTGGTTATGACCTACTTAGCTTATGCTCCTGAGACGATGCAAATAGTCTATTCAACACAAGGGAAATATAAAAATTGTTAAAAAAGTAGTAAAAAGTTGCCACTCTGTTCTATTGTTACCCATTTTATGGGCGTTGTAGCTTTTAAAGAATCACCGCATTTTAGTATCCACAAGCACCGTTTCCTGTCGCGTAATTAAATTTTACCCCATTTTTCCATCCGGCTCTTACAGGACTAATTTCATTTTAAACATGACGTCTAAAATATATAACTAAAATTATTTCGAATCACGATAAGCTTACAGTCTCGCTAGTCAAGGGGCTAGCGTACGCGCGTAAATTCGCCGTCCAACCGCAAGTTTCAAGTTCGATTCCCGATGACGGCGGGCTGTTAGATGAACATTTAGATGCCAGCATATCCGGGTCTGAGTGTTTATTAAATTTATTCTGGTATACATTTAAATAGTTATATGTATTAGAATTGTTGATTATCACCCAAGACATAAGCATATAGTTTGCTTGCTTTGGGGTTAGATTCAATTTGTGTAACTTCTCCAGTGATATTTATTTATTTTATCAATAGCTGTTTCACTTTCTCCATTTAGGGTTGCTAAATGCATTCGGAATTTTGATACGGAATTCCTTTTCGAAGTTTCAGCAAATTCATACAAGCCTATGGAGTATGGACCTACCACATACATGAGAAATTTTTCCCCACAAAATTTGAGTAAACTTTTATGAACCTTCGTTACGTTTTGTTTCGTTTTCCGAAACTAAATTCTGTAAAGGAAGTCCGAACGTATGTGGTAGTCCTCATTCATATTTTATACCTCGAAAAATCACACAAATTGATCAACTCTAATTTCTGGGTCTGAGTTATTAATACTGGTACTATTATTTCTACACACGATATTATAAATTGTTTACTTTAGGCCCTAAAGTAATCAATTTATCATATCGATTTGTTGGTATGAGCAACGATACAAAATACATAGAAATAATATTACCAGTATAAGTAACTCAAACCAAAGCCTCACAGTTGATCAGAGAAATTAGACGTGTACGCTAAACCCTTGCTTAAAAAGGCTGTAAAATTATTACACAATTCCCTTTATTAATGGAGATCAAAACTTTCAGATTATCTATCAGATTATGACAACCACCTACCTATTCTGGTCGCCACTCTCGTGTTCCGTGCTGAATGGACAAGTATCTGGTAAACTACGACCCGGCCAGGAGATAAGGCCCACGTAACATCTATGGTGTCTATAGGTGACGATCTCTGAACATCCGGCATATTGTCAGCTTATTCGCTATATTGTAGCAGAAAAAACCTTAAAACAGAGACATGACCGCCGACTAGTTTAAAAATAATTTGATTCCACTTCGTTTCTGTTTCCTTCCAAGTCATCATCAAAGTGGTTTTCGAGGACCGCCTCCTGGCGTAATTACTTTACTCTCTTTCAATACCATAAGGCTTTTAAGGGAAGTTGGGAACCAATAAGTCACTGTGTACTTCAGACGTTCGGGGCGGAATGCTTTCTTCATCTAACTTCATATCAAATTGGTAACAAATTGGTTTTTCTATCCGCTCACAGCTAAATTTTATTGACGAAATACGAGTGTGAAAGGACCAGATTGAAAAAAGAAGATTTAAGATTGAGAAAGGACAGGGATCATTGGTGGAAAAGTGTGCAGCAACTTGGTCCGGATTCAAAACCTTAGCTATTCCTGCCGTGATAATGTCTCTATCAATTTCGGTCAAATAGGTAGGGTAGCCGGTAGACTAGTACAAGAGACCTAACATCCCGGCCAAAGGGGAGCAACGTTAACATCTATACTAACTTCTTCGCTAACCTCTTACACAATAAAAAAATGGAAAAATTGCAATCCATATCTTGGTATAGAAAATATCTTTCCCAACACTATACTATTCCTGCAGTCATAGCAGACATAATATCAGTACTTTCTGATATCGTGTTTCTGTTTGGAAGGACGCAGGAGACTTAACATCCTTTCTTCTGGTTGGCAACGCGTCATAACCGTCAGGCTACAGGTAGCGTGTATTTCTTAACCGTCTTCGTATAGCCAATAAAAAACTTTTAGAAGGATATTATAGGATAAATTTCCGGTTAAGTTTTCCCTCTAGGGTTAGCAGTAAGAAATGTCTTCAAGAAATAAGCTCGACTACAATAGTCGACTACAATAGTAACAATATTCCTAAAATTTTTGCTATTTAGTGTTATTTCATTTCAGTACAATAAATAATTAAATAAAAAAGGAAAAGCTCGTAGAGAAAATTGGCACTGCTTTTAATTTCTACGGCTTTTTTGAGCATTCTAAAAAAAGTATCTTCTCGACCGCATCCCCGAAGAGCTACAAATAGAACACCCAAGACTAGCCGAATATACTAAGTCGCACTATGTTATAGGTGGCAAACCTATCGCCAATCGGGCACATATCCAATCACAGGCAATGTTGCTTTTATTAGAAAATTGATAAAACACATTTTTTGATTTGTTGCCCGACCACTGGACAGGAACCAGACCGCTGCTACATCACAGAGGTGACAGTGGGTTCTATCTTGTAGAAACCGTAACAAAACCGAAAAACGGGCCACAGCTGCCACACCTGGTATTAGCTATGTCTTCCTACTAGCGAGTTACAAATTTTTTGTACTTTTAGATGTCTATGGCACTGGCGTTATGGTAGCAGGAATAGAAAAAGCTGTGGTACCAATTCGGGCGAGTCGCTGCGAAACTACCACCTACTAGGATGTCATAGTGTTAGTGACCGTAAAACTATGCTCGCCTTTTAACGAGCTGCCTGGTAGGAAGGTAGATGGACTATTCTGAAAGAGAACCCGGATCAACAAAGTGTCTCTTTGCTTATAATTCGTACAACGTTTCCGTAGCTTTCGTAAATTCAATTTTCAATTACACTAGACCAAATTGCCGATATTCGATTTTATTATATGAATAAAATCAAATTCGTTGTGTTGTGTCCCCCGTGTTGATCCGGGACCCTTTGCAGAATAGACCATCCGCCTTCCTGCCAGGCAGCTCGTAAGAGGTGAGCATAGGCTTACCGTCACTAACACCGTTACATCTGACTAGGTGGTAGAGTAACGCAGCGACTTGCCCGGTTTGGTACCACTGCCTTACCTATTCCTGCCGCCATAGCGTCATGACGTGTTCCGGTTCGGAGGGTCAAGTAGGCGGTAAACTTACTTTTACTCAAGGCCTATAATCCCGCCCTCAGGTTGGCAACACACCATTACCACCTTTGGTGTCTTTAGGCGGCGTGCATTTCTTACCATCAGGAAATCCGTCTGCTTGTTTGCCTTCCAATATTATAAAAAAATAATATTAATAATTTTGCTTTGAAATGTTGCTATATAACATTTCAAAAATTAGTTTTGCGGGAATTTAAGACGTCCACTTAAAAAAACGCGCCAAAAGTGTTACGATCATGTTTTATAAAACCGACAGGCTACGTGTGTAACCCATGCCTAAACGCATGTGTCGTTGAAAGAGACTGATCCAAGGTTAGGCTAAATATCGTGGAACAAAACATGGATAAACAAAAACATGAAAACGAGTCCAGGGTTCTCACATCTAAACATCAGCAACAACCGGAACAAACGCAAATACGACGATGATGGTGTCTACAATACAATAAAGTTAATAAATAAACTAAAAAACCGACTCCAATCAATTCATTACACACAACACATCGTGATTTGATAATTATTTTTCTATAGAAAACTTATGATTCCAAGAGGATCAAACGTAAATTTTATCATTCATCAATATCCCACTAACAGTTGCTGTCAGTAAAAATAGACGAAAATTGATGCATCATTAAATATAACTCATAAGCAACTACTTTGAGATTACTTCGGGATCATAAACCTTTACAAAAAAAAACATCAAAATCGGTTCGTTATAAGCCAAGTAAAAAAAAAAACATACAGACAAATTGATAACCTCTTCCTTTTAAAGTCGGTTAAAACATCAAATAGACGTAATATATAACAATGATGAAGACAATTTAATCTACGCACAAAGCCATTTACTTTGTTAAGTTTCGAAGTAATAATATTGTATACGTGCCTAAGAAATTCCACCGCCACTGCCAGGGTTGCTTCCTTTTCCGGAATTTCAGGAGCTGTACGCAAACGACAAAAGAAGAAGTTTAAACGAGCAATATGTAGTCAATCAGTTACATTCATGCAAGCCACTTTTTAAGTCACTTAAAATATTGCCATTACCTTTTTTTTATATATTTTATTGGCTGTATGTGTATTTGTAAAAATAACATCATCATTTGTTTCATACAAATGCTGAAGTCCTAGATTTGTCTCATTTTAGAAATAGTGAGAAAACATGTGTAAAAAAAAACTTACTTTTAGAGAAAAATTATTAAAGTGTCAAAGATTTTCTTGCAGATAAGGATAAATAATAAAGTATTTCTCATATATGATTACTTTAATTGCAGAATGTTGGGTGCGCAGGAGTTTGTTTCGCCGTTTCTTCTCCTGTCTGGCTCGGTTTGGAAACGGTGGTAGTTTACGGTAGATAGGGATAAATTATGTTCTAAAAATTGTTTGTATTAATAAATAATCATGTAACCAATACTATAAACAGTGTTGAAATAGTAAGTAAATAATTAAAATAACTAATTTAATTAAAAACCTATTAAAATATTAGCACACCACAAGTTGGTAGAATATGTAGGAACGCTTAAATAATTTTGTAACATCTTTGTAACACTCATATTCCGCAAATAAATATTTTTTTCTTTTCAAAACTTTTATTTATTGCCCAAGTAATACAATTGCATTTTAACTTGTAAAGTTGCAATTGAAGCAAAATTTTTTGAAGCAAAAAGCAAGTAAAATTGCAATAGAAATAATACTAGGTTAAACTTTCAATATAATTTAAAAATGACTTTTTAAAAATCCAACGACAGTAATGTTTGAAGACCGCACACAATTACATCTTTAAATAATAAAATAATACACAAGCACGCGGGTCTCATATTGGTAAGAAATATCCGGGGCATATAGACGTGATAGATGCGTCGCTATTCTGTAGCCGGCGTGCTAACCTGACGTCTGATGGTGATGAACCATTTAACCTCTGCTCGCCTCTTGCGAGAAGCAAAGCCAGATGGTCTATTTCGTACAAAGGAAAAGGAGAGAAGGAAAGACTGTGTAATTTGCTAGATTGATAACGTATTTCAATGATTTTAATGTAATCGGAGAGCAATTCACCAACATTTAAAAACAAATGATAACACTTTAAACAAAGCTACTTTTTAAATTTACAAGTTTTCAATTTAAAAATGAAGAGACACCATTTTCATTTTTAATTTTTTTTTCTGTTTCAGACAATTAGAAGGTGGCAGCCCTAGTCACACACGCCACATGAAAGGGGAAACTTGTGTGAATTATTTGTATTGGAGTTTACAATGGATTATTTTGTAGCTTCTTTTATTTGTACTTACAGACATTAATATCAATCTCACTGTATACCTTGTCGTAATTTAAAATTTTATTTATATTTAAAGCGGTTGGTAACAATTTTTCTATGCTTTTTCTCAACCCAACCGCAACCTATGACTCAAAGCCTTGAAATCGTGGTCTGTGTTCTAGGTTTTTTTTTTAATTTTCTAATAAAAATAACGTTGCACGGATTTGGATATGTGTCCAGTAAGCGATGGGCTTGCGCCATTTATCAAATTGTGAAATTTTAGTGTCTTCGGTTAGTCGTGGGTTGGTCGTAGGTACATCTGCGAACCGATTCGGGGGTATGGACGTGAATATACCTTACTTTTTTTACTTTGAAAATAATCGCCCAAATCCATTCTAATTAGCACAGTAGCGATTACTGTGCTAATTGACATTAACATACAGTAAAACGGACAAATTGAGAATCTCCTCTATACCTTTTATTACCTTCTACCTAACTTTTAGACATGGAAAAGTGGTTTATAGACAACAATATTCTAAACACGATTCACGCACCGCACGCGTCACGAGGCTACTTCGCCAGTCATGACGTACAAACTAATCATATGCTGGTATTTAACTATAGCGTTACCGACATTGTAAAATAATCGTACACATCAATTGCAGATACCGATATTGTGGTGCTGCATTAATGAAGGTTGCCCTTAGAACATCGTTTACTATAGAGTGCGTTCCGCGTCGTTGCAGGCTTTTTTTTTCATTTGACAAACTTTTTTTTTCAAGAGGAGGCAACCGAGCTAGTGGGTCACCTGATGGAAAGTGATCACCGCCGCCCACGAACACAAGGAGTATCGCAGATGCGTAGCCGACCACAAATTTTTGCATAAGTGTAGATCCGTTTATGATATTATGGCTATGAATTATGAGTGAAGGTAGACCTTGAGCATGATCAGGAAAATAACATTAGTTACAAATGTTGGAATTTAGCGGTTTCAGTAACAATATTGTTAAACATTGTAATAGGGACAATAATACGAGGTTGAACCTTGGAGTACTTTACTCTGTGTTTATTTATAAGAAGGCAAGTATATAAGTATACTAAATTTCCTAATCGCATCTGTGGTATAGCTGTCCGGTGTAGATTATGACTCACTGGGTAAAAAGTTAAATTCCCGAGTCCGGCAACAAAAATGAAATGTGATTTCCAAATTTCTAATGCATACAACGACCCGAGATTGGATAAGTGCCCGGTTGGTAACATCATTGCCACCTATCACATTGTGAGACTTAGTGTCTTTGGCTAGTCGTGGGTTCCCTGCCTAATTTTTCGGGGATACGAGCGTGAAGATGCTTCATTTCACTAGCATATCAAAGACAACAACTACTTTCAATCAGTTAGCAGGCAATCAGTGTAATTTTTCAATAGTTAATAAAAACATCTTAGCAACTAAAGTCCAGGAGGCGCATCTCTAACTATAGATAAGTTTGTGAAATTGGCCGTAAGGCTAGGAGTTTCGCTTCGTTGTTTTCGGTACTATCCCAGAAGCCGAGCGCCACCAAGCAATCAAGAGACTCGATTTATATTCCCAAAAAGGAAAGGCATTTGTGTGACGAACATAGACGTCACTGTACGTATTTCTATGTATTAGCATCGTTGACTCATGCCAATAACACATTTAGATAATTTACTAGCGGCTCGCTACGTGCTTCGCTACGTATATGACCGCATGAATGACATAACACAAAAAACAAAAACAGAAAAAACAACCGAAAAAAGTTTCAATATGACAGCACAGAACCCATCTAAAAAAACTTTCAATTTGACAGAAACGCATTAGGCATAAACAAAACGATCCGCCGTTTATTAAATTTAAATAAATTACACATTTTTTGTAACAAATGTTACAAAAAATGTGATAAATTAAGAACCGCTCGACCGATTTTATGCATACGTCACATAAACCATCTACTACTAAATAGACCTAAGCCAAAACATTTGGTTTGGATAGGTGAGCCCGTTCTTGAGTTATAAAATTACAACGAAAAGTGGCATTGATTTATATATATATAGATTTACTTTGTCTTTTCACATCTTTTATGTCACATGGCCCGTACAAAAGGCACTTGTGAGCTTGTGACGCGTCTATATGATACTAAAATCCAGCACCTAGGTGGACAAAACAGTTGTGTTTAGTATCCCTTGTGTAAAGTGTCCCCTTCGTCGATTCGAAAGCTGATTTTTGACAGACTGAGGGGGAATATCCAAGCTTCCGGTTGGCATCGCATCATTACTTCCTTTGGTATCTACAGGTATAATTTTTTATCATCAGGAAATCAGTTTGTTGGCCCTTTCCATCAAATATAAGTAAGACTAATGAATTAGGTAGATGTATGTGAAACAAACTATTTTTGTAAATATTAACAAAGAAATTCTATTAAGTGTCAACGAACATAAGTATCAATTATATAATTATTTTTTCATACAATTAAATTTAATAAATGTCACAACTAAACAAGTAAATTAAAAAAAAATAACAAAAAATTAAATTTAGCAACGAAGGTTACGAATTTTATTTTTCCCCAATGTAAATACTTTTTTTTTTTGTGAAAACTAATGGCCTGTCCCGACTTCGCAGTTCGCAAGCATAATTTTTTTTTTTCTAGCAGCATTTGCTTATCAGAGATAGTGTAGGTTTCGCAAGGTAAAATGTTTTCTCAAATCGCTCTAGTAGTTTTGGAGCCAATTCAATCCAAACAAATTTTGAAATCTTTCCTTATATCACCTTATATCCTAAAATAATATTAGTTTTTAAGTATTTATCCCAAGCACAGCACCTCTGTGATCTAGCGGTCTAAGTGTTGGACTTGACTTCATGAAGCCCTTGATATGAATCTCGGGTCGAACAACACAAAGAAAATGTGGTATTTCCAATTTTCTAATAAAACAAAATGTTGCTTGGGTTTAGTTATTGCCCGGTTAAGCGACACGCTTGCCACCTATTACATTGTAAGACTTAGTGTTTGACTAGTCGTGGGTGCCGTGGTTGTGTTCCTGCCTACTGCTTCGGGGATATGGGCGTGGAGATACTCACAGCAAATATAAAACAAAAGGTCACAAACCAACATTATACTGGATAGTGCATGCAACAGATGGTATCGCGTTAGAATTACAACCATCGCCGTCCATGACCACTATCACGTGAGTAATGCCCGTGTCCCACTCGTACGCTGACGTCAACGTTGTAAATAATAACAATTAATTAGGGACAGTGTTATTTTATTGCGGAATTTATTAATAGTGTTACAAACTATCTTCACGTTTAGTTCATGTTCGTTAACTTGTCCGTTAGTTAGTTCGGTTATGTTGTATTTTGTATTCTTTATCAATCTATATATTAATACGTGATTCCAAAAATTTATGGAAGAGGAGGCCAAAGGGAATGGTGATGATTACTACCGCTCACGGACGCCACGTAGTGTGACAGAGTTTCGTGGCGGATCTTCATAAATAATTCAAGTATTTTAATAATACATTTTATGAATCTATATATATTTATACGTGATGCCAAAACTTTGGACCCTCCTCTTCCATAAATATGATACAGTTTTAAAATAGTTACGTGGCAAAATTTAAACAGACAGAATGCCCTTTGCATACAAATATTCAAAGTAACAAATATTAAAAATACAATTTTTATATATTCGCTTTAGTAAAAGTATGTTAATTATTATAAGAAAAATAATAATGATAATATAAATTAACACTATATGTACATAATGGTCATTTTTTATAGCGGATGCCATTGTATTAAGCCGTTAAATTTTAACTGTCGTGAGACATCGTCAAGGACTTTGCTATCTTACTTCAGAAATAAAAGTATATTCGAACTCTCGTCAGTCGAAGGGTAACGTACACTCCTAACGGCACCGACCTTTGGCGAGGCTCGGGTTCCATTCCCCGACATCATCAAAAGCTATTTGATAAACGCAGAAGTACTTATGTGTAGGTTTGCGTGTTTATTTTACTCCGGTATCTATGTAAGTATTTTCATCTTTAATGCATTATTAATTATTCATATAACATATATAAATTATTTGTTTATACATATATTTGTTACCAAATATTAATTTATGAGAAAGGGTGTTCCCTTGGTTCAGTTATGAGGAAAGAACGGCAGATGAACGATTAACAAATATAACAGCAGGTATGCAATACGAATGTGGACGAATGTAGGTACCCGGGAAGACCTAGCTTATCATTCCACGATCAAATTGATCAGGTTTTATCGGAGGGAAGCTAGGCAGCTCCGTAGAAATGCTGAGCTCGTGGTGAAATCTCAGGGAAGTAGAGAAAATATTCATTTTCAACCGACTCCAAAAATATTTGGTTATCAATTAGACTTCTTTTTTTTTTTTCATATAAAATACTAGCAGTTTCACGCAGCTTCGCCTGCGTAACTTGGCTTCTACTGCACCGATTTTGATGAAAGAAAGCCAATGTCACTAAGGGATAATGTAGCATTCTAAAGGTGAAAGAATTTTTGAAATCGGTTCAGTAGTTTCAGAGCCTATTCAATTCAAACAAACAAAGAGACAAAAAATCAAACCTTTCCTCTTTATAATATTATTATAGAAGTATAGAAGATATTTGCCTATTTGTTACGCAATTAGTCGGTCAGAAACGAATTGATTTTGATATTCTTTTTGAAAAAGTCACGCTGCCGAGGTGGTATTATATTAATTTTACCATGATCTGAGTATTGGTTTGTGAGTTATGCGTACCTAACACTGCAAAAATTTTCATTAAATAACTATACTTCAGAGCCACGAGTGGGATGTTGATAAAATGTTATTGCGACCATCTGGTGCTCATCAGTTATCTTTCGCAAAAATAAGTATCTAACCGTGTCGTTGCAATGAAATAATTGGAGTCTAGTTTTTGTAGTTTTACTGCGCTTAAAAATTTAACATAGAAAATAGATTAGACCTTGGAGAAGGACGTAGGCTAAATTCATTTTGATATCCCAAGGGATTACTGCGAGAAAGATTAAATAAAATAACGAAACAGCCATCACCAGGTAGTTTAAAATTTCTAATTTTGTTTAAAATATGAATTAGACAAAATTAGTTCTAATCAACTTTAAGAATGGCCTTATCTATGACCTTGTGACCTTATTTTAATCAACATTAACAAAATAAACGCAGCACAGTTTCAGTTACAGTATCATAAGAAAACCGCTTATTTGATTTAAATGAAATTTGGTGCAGAGACAGTCGAAGGCCAGAGGACAAATGTTGGCTATTTTTCATTGTGATCTCCCAATTGTTTTTTAGAAGGACCGGAGCTATGCATATTGATTTAGTTCGTTTCCAATTGTGGAATTTATATATCATATTTTTGGCCATATTTGCTATCCATTGTGGATTCATTTCATGTATATATTAATACGTGATGCCAAAACTTTGGACCCCTTTTTACGAAAATTGCGCGGACGCAGGAGCATAAAATTTGGCGCACTTATAGTTTATGTGTGGGAGAAGTGCAGAACGCTAATATTTTTCACTAATAATGCTTATAAAGTACATTAAATCAATAAATAAAACATTACCCTCACTACCATGCATTTGACACACACCAACAAATATATTGATGATAACAATAAAAGATTACAGATGGCACACCATACAGTTTGGAAACAAAGTAGTTGGTCTTGAGAAATGAAGATGGCGTTCTTATCAATAAGATATTACAATTTTTTATGGTCGAATTTCGGCAAACGGGCGACCACTAGTTAAAATAGATCTTTCTAGATCTTATTGTCTTAATGTTATAGCTTGTCTTATCTTAAAAGTGACAACACTCAACCGCTTTTCATCTGAATTGGTTTACAACTTTTTGGTACATTGTGAATTTTTAGGGTCTAAAGATAGCGCCGTTTTTTTTTTGAATGACTACATCTGTCTGACTGTTGCTAATCTCGCGATTTTTTGCAACTTGACCGAGCTTTGTGGGCCGAGCAAAGTGCTCAGCCCGAGACATCATTATTTAAATGGACTGGACTGTTACCTACAACGTCAGCATCAAGGGCTGTCTCCCGGCAGACCGTACCTCAACTTGGTGCTGCGTTCTGGTTACTGGGTGGACTTGATGGAGGAATATTGGCGGCTCGTCGCTCGGCGTTAGGCGTCGGGCGCAAGAGTGGTCTTCGTCGCCGAGACCGGCGGCGACGGTGTAGTGTGATGTAAGACTTATAGACACCATAAACGTTCCAGGTGTGTCGTTATCGTAAGAACAAAGAAGAAAACATTAAAGAAAAAGATGGAAAAACACTTAATTAATCTAAGCTAGTCTCGGTGGTCGTAAAACGTATCCACAGACATCTCTGTAAACGAAAGATTCGAGATAACGTACGAACGAGGCTAATGTGTTACACACACACACACACAAATGGTGGCCGTTGAGCTCTTATTTAATAGAGCCATTAACATTCTTGGCTTTTGTAATCTAAACTAGTCGCGCGTCGCTGGCTAAATTTTAGACATACATACTTATTAGCATTTGTTTTATTTGGTTGTTTCGATTTGGTGATATGGGAAGAAAAGCAGATGAAAGATTTACAAGGCAGATATACTACGCGAATGTGAAGGAATGTAGGTACTCGGGGAGACCTAGGTTAACATTTAACGACCAAATAAAACAAAAAAAATCCCCGTGTTGGTTCTGGCACCTTTGCAGAATAGACCACTTGCCTTCCTGCCAGGCAACTCGTAAAAGGCGAGCATAGGCTTACCGTCACTAACACCGTGACATCCTACTAAATGGTTGAGTTTCGCGGCGACTCACCCGGATTGGTACCACCGCCTTACCGATTCCTGCAGCCATAACGTCAATGCTTGCCGTTGACGTGTTCCGGTTAGAAGGGTAAGGTAGCCGGTAAAATTGCTTTTGCTCAAGGCCTAGCATCACGGTCTCAAGTTGGCAAACTTTTTGGTGTCTCTAGGCGGCGTAAGGATTTCTGCAGATATCGTGACATTTGGCACTCGATGCTTCCTACCTGCCCTGCTACGGACTTGGCATGAAGGTATTTGTGTGTTTGTGTTGATTTATTAACTTAAGCAAAGCAATGCACACAACAATTATATAGCAGATACATTCAAAAATGACAGTTGGTTTACTATACCTAATCTATAATCATAATCTGTCTGTGACCAAATACTGAAAGGTTTAAAGTTATTAAAACAATTACATACATACATACATACATATCTTCACGCCAAGTCCCTTACGGGGTAGGCAGAGAGTATCGAGTGCCAGACCTCAATTAATTAATTAATTAATTAAAAACAATTACTTAATTCAATATTAACTTTAGTTTATTCCAACAAAAAAAAAATATACGCTGAATCCCTTTTTACTAGTAAACGGCGCCCGATTTTAATTGAGTAAAGCAAAAAAGTAGATAAGAGCTTGGATTAATCTTTGGAGAAGGTCGTAACCTACTTTAATCCTAACATCTCAACGGCTTCCGAGAAGGAAATAAATGAACTTAATACACAGGCAAGGCCGCCAGCAACTATTTTTTTTCTGTAAGCAATATTGATGTTTGATCCCTTTATAATAATGCAAAGTGTTACTGCTCACTGTATATAAGAGTATTTTCTCACTAAGCAACACTTTTGCGAATTTATTTTTTACTACCTGTTGACGTAGCCAGAAGTGAGGGTTCTTTTACGGGCAGGTAGCTGATGCAGTATAGAGTATATTACATCGGCTACCTGCCAGATAAAGTCCCGATAACATAGGTATATCCTATTTAGAGATAACCCGGAAAAACAGACAGCCAGACAGAGAGACAATAGTAATAGTAACTTCACACCCACATCCTGGAAGATGAAGGAAGAGGCACAACCAGGGCACCCACGACTAGCTGAAGACGCAATGTCCCACAATGTGATAGGTGGCAAGGCTATCGCTAACCGGGCACATATATTCCGGTTCGGAGGATAAGGTAGTCGGTAAACTTACTTTTGCCCGAGGCCTTACATCTGGCCTCAGGTATAGTCTCGGGACAACGTTATGTTTATGAGAAAATTGGAAATTATTCGAGACCCAAGCCAACCTCACCTGCGCGTGGTGCACCCTGCTAATAACAGACGAGGCTCTGGCGACCCGCCAGTACGCAATGGACCAGCGTGGCGGGTTATGGTCCAAACTCCCCCCAATGATGATCACACAATATAAAAGGCCCCAAGTGCCCGGCGGCTCCAGTTGTGACGCCGACGTTGACGGGCGTCGGTTGAGAGCTGGAGCCCGGGGTGTTAAGAATCTCCAGGTGGCGGTATCTCTCCGTCAAACGGCTATGGCAGGCATAATGGACATCCGACGGCTTAGGTTATCGCTGGTTACTTACAACACGCGCACTTTGAGGACTGACGAGAAGCTAGGTGAACAGGAAGAGGAGATAGACAAGTTGCGATAGGATATTATAGGGTTATCTGAAGTCCGAAGAGACGGGGAGGACACGATAGTCCTCAAATCCGGCAACTTGTTTTACTACCGCGAGGGCGACCAGCAGTCCCAAGATGGTGTTGGGTTCCTGGTCCACAAGTCCCTTGTTAACAACATCGTATCCATCGGGAGTGTGTCGAGCAGGGTGGCGTACCTTATACTCAGAGTATCTAAAAGATACTCGTTGTAGGTCATACAGGTTTACGCACCGACCTCGACACACAAAGATGAAGAAGTAGAAGGTATGTATGAGGACATTAGTAGAGCCATACATACCACGGAAACTTACTTCAATGTTGTAATGGGGGACTTCAACGCAAGGCTGGGCAAGAGAAGCGAAGATGAGTTAAGGGTGGGGCAATTTGGATGTGGGCTTAGGAACCAAAGGGGCCAGAGGCTGGCCGACTTTCTGGAGAAGGAGGGACTCTTTATGATGAAGTCTTTCTTCAAGAAGCCGCCTCATAGGAAATGGACCTGGATGAGCCCCGATGGTAATATTAGGAATGAGATTGACTACATTATGACCACTAAGAGACGGATATTCAACGATGTCTCTGTGATTCACGCAGTTAAGCCTAGGAGTGATCACCGGATAGCAAGGGGCACGTTGAATATCAATGTCAGGCTAGAAAGGTCTCGTCTGGTGAAGTCTACGCTCCGACCTGTTGTTGCCCAGATACAAAACCCGGAGAGCTTTTAACTCGAGTTAACTAACCGCTTTGCTTGCCTGGAAGATTGCGTTTCGATGGACGAGATAAATGACAGGTTGGTAGAAACTGTCCACACTGTGGGGTCTAAATTTCTCAGGCCTTTTCGTAGAGATGGACCCTAAAGGCTCACCAAAGACACCCTCAACCTCATGTCTAAACGACGCGCAATGACACTCAGACAGACTCCTGATGATGCTGAAGCATACCGGCAGCTCAATAGACGGATTTCCAAGTCCTTGCGACATGACATTCGTAAGTTTAATACGAATCGTATTGAACAAACAATAGAGCGGAACCAAGGCTCTAAAGTGTTCGCAAGAGACATGTCTATTGGGCAAAGCCAGTTGACGAAGCTGAAGACAGAAGACGGTAGTGTCACGTCCACTAAAGTTGAGGTATTGAGGGAAATCGAGAGATTTTATGGACAGTTATATACGTCGGTCGCAAAACCTGTCACTAACACGGCGAAAGACCCCAGAGCCAAGTTGACCCGACACTATACTGAAGATCTCCCTGACATCAGCCTGTACGAGTTAAGAATGGCCCTCCGTCAGCTTAAAAACAATAAGGCGCCGGGTGAATACGGAATCACCACCGAGCTTCTGAAAGCGGGTGGAACACAAGTACTTAGAGTCCTTCAGAAGCTCTTCAATTCCGTATTGCTCGGAGGTACTACGCCAGAAGCATGGAACAGAAGCGTGGTGGTACTTTTCTTTAAAAAGGGCGATTAGACCCTTCTGAAGAATTACAGGCCCATCTCGCTTCTGAGCCATGTTTATAAGCTGGTTTCGAGAGTCATCACGAATCGTCTCGAGCGCAGGTTTGATGACTTCAAGCCACCCGAACAAGCCGGATTCCGAAAAGGCTACAGTACCATAGACCACATACATAAGCTGCGGCAAATTATACAGAAGACAGAAGAGTACAATTTGTCATTATGCCTGGCGTTTGTGGACTATGAGAAAGTCTTTGATTCGATCGAGACCTGGGCAGTGCTACAGTCTCTCCAGCGGTGCCACATTGACTATCGCTATGTCGAAGTGTTGAAGTGTTTTTACAACAACGCCACTACGTCCGTCCGAGTACAAGATCAGAGCACAGAGGCAATTCCATTGCAGAGAGGTGTAAAGACAGGGACACGTTATATCTCCTAAGCTCTTCACCAATGCAATGGAGGACGCTTTTAAGCTTCTGGAGTGGAAAGGAATGGGCATCAACATCAACGGCGAGTACATCAATCACTCAGCTTCGATTTGCCGATGACATAGTCACAATGGCGAAATCGCTCTGGAAGACCTTAGTACAATGCTCGAAGACCTGAATCGTGTTTCCATGGGCCTTAAGATGAACATGGACAAGACGAAAATCGTGCGGAATGTCCATGGAGCGCCCACCCCAGTGTCAGTTGGGAACGCGATCCTCGAAGTTATCGACGAATATATATACCTAGGACAAACGGTCCAGTTAGGTAGGTCTAACTTCAAGAAAGAGGTAAATAGACGAATCTAACTCGGTTGGGCAGCGTTCGGGAAATTACGTAGCGTCTTTTCGTCCGAAATACCTCAGTGTCTCAAAACAAAAGTCTTTAACCAGCGTGTGTTACCAGTGATGACCTACGGCACCGAGACGTGGTCTCTTACTGTGGGCCTGATAAACAAGCTCAAGGTTGCACAGCGAGCTATGGAGCGAGCTATGCTCAGGGTTTTCCTGCGAGATCAATTCAGAAATGAGGAGATCCGCAGGCGAACAAAAGTCATTGACATAGCCAGCCGGGTTAGCAAGCTGAAGTGGCAGTGGGCGGGGCACATAGCGCGGAGAACTGATGGCCGTTGGGGCAGAAAAGGTTTCGAGTGGAGACCACGCACCGGCAAGCGAAGCATAGGACGGCCACCCACGAGATGGACAGACGACCTTATGAGGGTCGCGGGGTCTCGCTGGATGCAGGTCGCTTCCATCCGGTCGAAGTGGAAGTCAACGGGGGAGGCCTATGTTCAGCAGTGGACGTCCTATGGCTGAAATAATGATGATGATGATGATGATTCTTTTTTTGTTGCCCGACCTGGGAATAGAATCCGGAACATGAAGAAATCAATTCCGATGTCGAACCGCTAGATTTCAAAGGCGATAGACAGACAAAATTAGTAAATAATGATATTTTGATATAGGTATTTTATGAAATAAAAAACGGTTATCCTAACATTACAAACAGAGACTCTAATTTTGTTTATTTGTGCAGACGTATCGAGTTTGAGCATTTTTGATTTGCCTAATTCACGATGCTTGCAAAACATTTTACTAAACAATTACATTATATTAAATACTAGCTGCCCGCCCCGGCTTTGTACAGGTATAAAATATACATATAAACCTATCTCTTCAATCACTTTATTAAAAAAAACCGCATCAAAATCCATTGCGTAGTCTTAAACATTTAAGCATACAAAGGG
>NJDC01000669.1:93473-109263 GCA_002245475.1 Calephelis virginiensis | reverse complement strand
AAAGGTAGATTAATTTTAACAGTCGTGGTCAACTAATTAGGGACATGCAAGATAGTGAAGAAAAATAACCGGTTATGTACATACAAATATAAAACCCAATTGATTTCTCAGTAACTATTATTTGCATAATTTGGCCCGAATAATATGCTTTAAATGGCTGTAAATAAAAGAATAAACAAATAGAAAAAAGTATTTAATATCAAAGGTTTAACATGTATTCAATTTTAAGGTATAGTTCTGTAGCTGGAATTTAATTAAGGACAGTAAACTATAATGAAAAATAGAGTTAAACAAATTTATAATATCTTTAACAGCTCCATTTTATTACGTGTAAAATAAGTACCAACTAGCAAAACCTTTGTTAGTAATTACGGCTTGACACCGATGTGGCATAGACATTATCAGTTTCTGGCATGTTTCGACAGGAATGTTTGCCCATGCCTCACAAAAAGCTTCATTAAGTTCAATCTAAAGTTGTGGTACGATAAGTGGCTACTTTTATCTTGATTTCGTGCCAAAGGTGCTTGATTGGGTCAAGGTCCGGGCTATTTGCTGGCCAATCGAGCACCAATATTGACTGACTGGTAAGAAACGACTTGACTGAACGGGCGGTATGTTTCGGGTCGTCGTCATGCTGAAACGTCCATATAATAGGGAGATGCTCCTCAGCATAGGGAAACAACGGTACTTTGCGAGCCACTCTTCCGAACAACCCTGCTTCTATCAGACGTCGTAGAACGGTCCTCGCTGAGACACCACTTTTTTCGTCTGTCCCAAACACTTCGTGTTTAATTAAAATAGAGCCTAGAAACGGATCTTAGTAAACCTGGTTATCATTCTATCTTCTTGCGGAGTTGTTTTTCTCGATCTTTTTGTTCTGGGCACATTTAAATCTGTGTTATTGCATCTGACATGTTGCACTGCATTGTTTGCCATAGTTTTTGAACAATTTAAATGTTCTGCTATCCTTCGGTATGGCCAACCATGCTCGACAACAAACTTCATGATAATTTTTCGTAGTGTTGGATCGCAACTTTTATTTTTACCCATTTTTCTTCATAACAAATTTTCAAAACTTAAGATAAATATCGGGATTGCCGCCAAAACTACCACGAAACAATAAAAGAAGAAGTAAAAAAGTATTAAGATTCAAATTTTGAAAATAGAACGCAATATCTCAGTGTCCCTAATTAAATGGCCAGCCAGCATTATTTGAACAAATAGCACTACGATAATCTATCAGCTATACTGTAAAGAGGTTTACAGGCTTATTCATAAACGTTGTTTAACTTTTAATCATCAATTTAAATAATGTTTAAAAAAATGTTTATTCATAAACGCTATTTAGAGTTAATCATTTGTTTAAATGTACTCCTAAATAGCTGTCACTTTAAACAACGTCGGACCCTTGTTTAAAACCTTAATCAACAAAATAGCTGACTAAATTTCCAACAGCTGATTTTATATGCAATGACAAAAAGCAACAAATTGCTATTTAGTATGGCTTATTTGTGTATTCTTATGAATTTTCTATAATACACGCATTGAAATATTTTGATTTCGTTGAAGTTTGGACAAGTTTAGACGGGATATGTTGGATTTTGGAACAATATAGGACTATAATAACATTTTTAATTATTTATACGGGATACTCACGATCTCTTTTTATTTTATTTGTCGATATTTCGGCCTAGTTGCGTGAGTCGTGAGTATCCCGTATAAATAATTAAAAATGCTATAATAACATGTTTTATTATGGAGATGGCCAATGACTCCTATGAAGAAACGAATAGTTTTCCAGAGCATTTCTTATGATATTGGAAGCAAAAAAGTAGACAGATTTTCTGTGAGAATTTCACGCCGCCTAGAGACACCAAAGGTGGCAATGATGAGTTTCCAACCTGAGGCTGGGATGTTGAGCCCCGAGCAAAAGTAATTTTACCGGCTACTTTATTCTACGAACCGGAACAATTCAATAGCATGCGCTGATGTTATGGCGGCAGGAATAGGTAAGGCGGTGGTACCAATCCGGGTGAGTCGCTTCGAAACTCACCTCCTATTCAGTTTTCACGGTGCTAGTGACAGAAAGCCTATGCTCGCTTTTTACGCACTGTCTAACAGGAAGGTAGATGGTCTATTCTACAAAGGTACGAACCAACACGAGGGAAAATATTACAGTTAAATGACATCATTTTATATTTAGCTCAGTAACATAATGTAGATGCATTAAAAAACAGTATTTTTGTAATGCAGTGTATCAGTTCAAACGTTTTGTGACTATGTTGTATCAACTTAGGTTTACTCTAATAAATTTAATTTTATTATAGTACAATACGGGTAGTACCTACTGAACTTGGGCATCACATTATTTAAAAAACGCCAACAAGTTACATAGCCCAGGCCCAGCCAATACTCAGCATATTAGCAGGTAGATAGTTATGGACAATGAATATAAATACTCTTTAGTAAGAGGTTATAGATGTCCGACACCGTATTCAGAAACAACGATGTTGACAACGGATGACAATTGTTTAATTCACTTTTAGCAAAAGAAATACGCATACAGCCACATTTCTACCAAAACCTACCAAGTTAAACAGTATTTAACTAAGCATTGTCAAAATGTAATTTATGAATAACAAAATTTTAAACAATGTTTAAGGCTTAATCAAATGATTAGTTAAGCAATGTTTAGGAGGTTATTTAACTATTTTTTATGAATAAGGCAGTTAATGTTTAAGAAGTTGTTATTATTTGTATAATCAGGCACATAAATGACTAATTATACTTTCATGTAAGAGATATGGAATATGGTTTAGAGTTGTTGGAAAATAAAAAATAAATTCACAATTCGGTTTAACCAAAGAGTGTCCCTAATTAGTTGACCACGACTGTATATACGAATTGACATGCAATGCAATTTTTGAAATGTGTAATTCCTAATGTGTAATTCTTTGTCGCCTGTGTGGTCTAACAGTTCAGGTTTTAGACTGGACTGCATAAGGTCCCGGGTTCGAATCTTGGGTCGGGCAACAAAAGAAAATTTTAATTTTCCAATTTTCTAACAAAAAAAATGTTGCTCGGGATTGGATATGTGCCCAGTTGGCGATAGGCTTGCCACCTATCACATTGAGGGAAGCCACTATGCTTTGGCTAGTCGTGGGTGTCCTGGTTGTGCCTCTGCCTACATCTTCAGGGATATGGGCGTGAAGATACTTTTTGTAATTACTATTAGAATATAATCGAATTAGGCATAAAAATATGCATATGGCTAATTAATATAAGATTTCTTTTGTTTCTTAAAGTTTTGGGCTGCCTATTTAATTTTATCTAGTAAAAAAATTTCTTAATTCAGAATAGAAGAAATACTTATGTATTAAACAGACAAAATGATTAAAAAAACATTTACTCCCATTAATTAGGCACACACTTAACCACCAATTTATTTTTGTTATTTTTCAAATTTAAATTTAAACTGCGCAATTTGGCATGTATTGCAAGATAACTTTCTTCAAAGGTTTATTTTAAAATCTTTCTCTCTTCTTCTTTCTTCAAATAATAGAGGAGACCGTGGGAGATCGACCTTCACCGATCTGATAACCAGATGAGACATATTTTTTATCGAATATAATTTATAAACAAATATGCCTATAATTACTTGCCTATCTGAAATGCTCATGGCTATTTTTAATTAAATTATCTATGCTCTTAGTATGAGTTTTTGCAGGCAAGTCGGTGAAGGTCGATCTCCCACCGGCTCTTAGACCAAATATCTTAGCATTCGATATGTTCATGGGCTTCGTAAATATGACCATGTTTCTCAAATCCGTAAAAAGCTGAACTTGTTACCAATTCGCTTAAGACGCAATGTACACATGTTATCTCTTCTATATTGCATTCTCTTTCACCAAAATACTCCGGATTATCTAAAAGAACGCTTTAATTTTGTCAGTGACATGCATAAACTAAGCTTAAGATCAAATAACACTTTACACTTGGAGATCCCATTACATTCGACTTCTTTTTACAGCAAATCGTTTACAATCTCATCAGCTAGGTTATGGACCTAATTACCAATATCAATTCGTAGTGCTGAAAATATACTGTCATTTAAAAATAAATTAAAAGATAGCTACACCACAACAAAATATTCAACTACTTAACACATACATATTGTTCTATATTGTTGGTTGTCTGTAAGAAATCGCATTTTTGTGATAAGACCGCCTGTTGTACTCTAACTTTGCCCGCCAAACTTAGGAGATCCCGTCACGTGTTATCGGATCCACCGGATCCAATAACCGCGGCAAACGCGAGCCTACCTCCCAATCCCAACCGGAACACAAATTCACAAGACACTACACTACACCGTCGCCGCCGGTCTAGGCGACGAAAACCTCTCTTGCGCCCGGCGCCTTACGCCGAGCGACGAGCCGCCACTATTCCTCCACCTAGTCCACCCAGTAACCAGAACGCAACACCAAGTCGAGGTACGGTCTCCCGGGAGACAGCCCTTGTTGCTGGCGTTGTAGGGAGGAACAGTCCAATCCATCTAAATAATGATGTCTCGGGCTGAGCACTCTGCTCGGCCCACAAAGCCCGGTGAAGTTGTAAAAACCGCGAGGTTGGCAACACATTAGTCATTCCAAAAAAAAACTCTAACTTTAATTTTAAGTTCTGATCTATATTTCTTGTTGATGGTGTACAATAAAGAATATTTATAACTGGCGCCTCTGTGGTGAAGCGGTCCGGCGTCGGACTTGCCTCTTTGAGGTCCCGGGTTCGATTTCTGGGTTGGGCAACAAAAAAAAGAAAATGTGTATTTTCAATTTTCTAATAAAAATAATTATGAAATCGAAAAAATTAAAAAAACAAGTCCCACTATTTCATTAGGTACTACGTCGCAATTTGATCATTATTTTTTCGAAAGATAGCAAAGGTTTCCGAAATGTCCTGCTAATAGTTTTTACTTACACTTAATAATACATATTTTTTTCACTAAATAAATATAAATGAATAAACATTCATTTATATTTATTTAGTGGAAAAATTATGGTTTTAAGTTCGACAAGTGGTTTTAAGTTCTACTTAAAAGTGCATAAATATGCACTTTGTGGAATCATGATCAAAATGAACGATAAACGAACTGGTCGTATAGTCCACCACGGAATCATTACCTATCTTTCTAAAACAGAACTATCAAAATCATTTGGCTATTGGAGTAATCGCGTAACCAACAAACGGCAAAAAAAAATACAGTCGAATTGGAAACGTCCTACTTTTTTAAGAGTCGGTTTATAACGTTGTTCCGAAATACTTATCTTCATACCACACTTCAGCTTTTTAGGATTTTAGGGAGTACCCTAGTAGCCTATGAATTTTGATGATCATCAGTGAGTCGGTGATGAAATCGGCGGTTTTTATATTTCTCAACATCTCATCCACGTCATCTCAACATTATCGCCTCTGTGATCTTGACTTCTTGAGGTCCCAGTTCAATCTTCGGGTCTGGTAACAATAACTTTTGGAAGATGTATATTTTCTATTAAAAATAACGTTTTTCGGCATTGGATATGTGCCCGGTTGGCATTAGGCTTGCCACTTATCACATTGTGGGACTAAGTGTCTTCGGCTAGTCGTGGGTGTCTGGTTTGTGCCTCTGCCTACCTCTTCGGGGATATGGGTGTGAAGATACTTTTACAACATCTTAAGTATTAAATGAGCTGTGTGATTGAAATTTTATATTCTTAATAAGTCTACTACAGAGGTTAGCAAAATTTTTCTTACCTAGTATGAACCAAACGAAAGCTATGAGGGTTCAATAATAGGGCGAAATGCTTCGAGATATAGTAGCTAGGTAGTAGTAGGTCTCACTTCACTTTGCTCGCTCTAGCTGGGACACTCGCATGCCCACAGATTATAGAAGAATGGCTTGATTAAAGGTTTTAGACAAGGAAAAGACTGATGTTGCATAATAATGCATCACTTCATAGTATAAAACAAAGTCGCTTCCTCTGTCCCTATATCCCTTTGTATGCTTAAATCTTTAAAACTTTTTTTTAAACGAGTGCAAATCCTCATGGATACCCGCCGTTTTGGGGGGGAGTGGCGGGTTATACCGGACTCCTACCGGCTAAAACCACTCGGTGACCATCCTGTGTGCGTATCGAGTGACTGCGGGATCTCCGAAGAACGCACCGCTGTCACCCTTACACCTGCCCGCAGGCTCATCCGCTCAGAAGACTCAATCTTCTGATACCAGCACTTTGACGACAGCAGCATGGGGTCACACCCACACCATGCTATACTGCCTCACGTTCTGGGCTGCTTTTTAAGCCTACTAACTTCCCGATCAGTTGACTTACAGCCCCAGCCCCCTTTTTCGCCTCTTACGACAGGCAGAGGATACCGTAGCCCAATTCGTCGCCCGGTACTAACGGGCCCAGCAAAGGTAAATCTTTAAAACTACGCAACGGATTTTGATGCGGTTTTTTTTAATAGATAAAGTGATGTAAGAGGAGGGTTTATATGTATATTTCATAACCGTGCGAAGCTAGGGCGGGCCGCTAGTTAAAAATATATGAAACTAGTTACCCACGACTATGCCCGCCTAACTGCTTAGGTTTGTTTATAGCAGCCTTTCCCAAAGTAGGCGATAACGCCCCCTTGTGGGCGCTGGAAGCCTAGAGGGGGGCGGTATAAATCTTGAAAAGAATGTTTTTTTTTAAACTAGGCACAACAAATATGTTATTGAGGTTATTGACAAGAAAAAAATGAGGGGGGGGGCGCTACAAAACAACTGATTTTCAAAGTGGGCGTTACATGAAATAAGTTTGGGAACCTCTGGTTTATAGTATATCCGATTGACCGAATTGTAGTTCGATTTATTGCATTGCGCGTTGTCATAGCGAATAGCGCCATCTAGCTAGTTTTAACTTTGAAAAATAATTTAATGACACCTACATCAATTTTAGAAGAGACTATCTAAAAACAAAACATTGTCAAAATCGTAAGAGAACCCAGTCACAATTTTCTGCTAGGCCCCTACAAATACTTTCGAAATAATTCAGTATGGAAAAAGCAAAATCGAATTCCATAAACACATTTCTACCACACATTGCTGGGTCATCCAAAATGGCAATTAATAATTATTAGTTGCATAATAATTTTAACTAGTGCAGGTCGCCCATTGGTCGACCATAATACATTTTAATATCTTGTTGATAAGAACGCCATCTTCATTTTTCAAAACCAACTACTTTGTTTTCAAACTTTTTAGTCCGCCATCTGTGATCTTTTATCGTTATCGTATATTTATATTTGTGTGTGTCAAATGCATGGTAGTGTGGGCAATGTTTTATTTATTGATTTAATGTACTTGACAAGCATTATTTTTGAAAAATATTAGCGTTTTGCACTTCTCCCACACATAAACTATAAGTGTGCCAAATTTTATGCTCCTGCGTCGGCACAATTTTCGTAAAAAGGGGTCCAAAGTTTTGACATCACTAATATATAGAGGATTGTCGGGCCTTAATTTCGTAAAATTTTGTTCCGAAATTCCGAAACATAGTTTATTATATAATTATTTAAATCGTATATGGGTATAAATAAATGTATACATTCGGAATTTAGTTACGGAATTCTGTTTCGAAAAAAATTCGAACGCAGCGAATCCATACAAATCTGGAGATACCACTTACATACATAGCTGTATTCAGAATTTTTCCGTATGAAAAAATTCATCAACTCAAATTCCGTACGGAAAAAATGTTCCTTTTATGTATTCCTATAATATATAGCAGGTCCATAGATTTAGAATTTCGTAACTAAATTCCGAATGTATGCGGCGGGCCTAATATGGAATTATGGATTAAGCACAAACACACATTGTGTTTGCGTATAGTCGAAGTAGAAAGAGGTCTTTAAGACCAGTAATACTGAATTTCAAACATCGTAATTATGATTGTTGAATTTCCACCACTGCGCAAGCTACTGGTCCGTTTTTATTTTACCTAGCCAGCTAGATAATAAATTGTATGCTGTCGTATGTACTAGACAGATTTCGCAGTAACTCAAACATTGACACTATTAAATAAAAAGCTTGTGTTTTACTCGGTCATTCCTTTAAAGGCGACGGCATTGATATGCAAATTTTGTGTAATTTGTTGATACGTCGAGGGTTCTTGTGGCTCTCTTTGTAATATAAACTCGTCATGAATGGAACATATGACGGGAGCTTTTGATTCGAGGTAATCTAGTAATGAATATGATGCCTTTCTTAATGCAGACCATACATCTTACCTTTTGAACGGCAGGCAGTTGGAATAACAGTGTTGCAACAGGCAGATGACCGAACGGTCCCCTAGAAAGTCTTTCAAATTTCTCACGTGTCGTTCATAAGTGTAAGGTTTTAACTTTTATTTTTTTTAAAAAAGTATGGTGATTTCATAAGTGTAATATAATATTTCAAAGTGCCTGATATATATTGTTTTTTTTTAAAAAAAAGGTGACCATATTTTTGGTTTTTAATAGGTAGATACTTGCTTATGCTAGATCTTGTGTACAAATGTGTCTGTAATAACTCGTTCATTTTAGACAAATATATAAAAAAAAACTTGTGAAAAAATGTAGAGAAACAAATTATTATGTTGAATGTATTGATGAGGATTGCGACTGGAAATATGTAATACTAGCTGTTGCCCATGTGGTCATAAAAGAACATAGTTTCGGGTTAAAAACTATCCTATGTGTTAATACCAATTTGTGTGTACCAAATTTCGTAAAAATCGGTTCATCAGTTTTTGCGTGAAGGAGTAAAAAACAAAGGAGGGTTGCTCGAGACCTAACATCCCGGCCTCAGTTTGGCAACGCACCATTACCACCTTCGGTGCCTCTAGGCGGCGATAATTTCTTACCATCAGGAAATCCGTCTGCTTGTTTGCCTTCCAATACCATAAAAAACAGATAAACTTTAGCATTTGTATTAATAGGGTGTTTTATATCTTATTAGAGGATTTTTAGATGTTTGTTATATATTCAAGATTAAATCTCAAAGAAATTAACATGAGCAGGAATACGTACTTCGTATGTTTCATCCCGACCTTTAAATGACAAGAGAGCTGCGTAACTTCACCGAAGCTGCGTGCAATTGCTAGTTTAGATTGAATAAAAAGACTTGTATGGAGATTTGCAGGAGGCCTAAAACCCTGCGACAGGGAAATCACGCACCTATAATAACTATGGTATCTATGTGGACTACATTTTTTTGTCTTATACCACCAGAGCCATGTGTCTTTTCTCTGACTTATCACATAAAAAAATATACGTATTTTTTGGCAATGGCGAATGTTGATTTGTTTTGGTTCAATACCGAGTTTTTTAAAACTTTTCTCAGCTTTGTGTGTGGTATCCGGTGAAATCCGGTTAAGCCTTCTAATTGTTCAATCTGTTGCTCTCGAAGCTATTCTAAATTGAAATATAGGGCGATACTACTTACAGGACAAAGTGGACTGGAGAAATATATTAGGTCCTGACATATAAAATTGGCGTTTTATAGTAGTGGCCACTTCAATTACTAATTTCTCTTCTGGTTGGGAATTTGAAATTCAATTTGAAACAGCTATTCCTGCTACAGTGCTAAGGAAACTGCTCGAAGGATTCATGATGTGTATGGCGGTCATGTTGCTAAAGAGATCACTTCGCGTTTGGTTTCCGTTCTGGAAGTTTTGACGTGCAGAATGAGCCTAGCCCTGTGGACGGCTTGAGACCCAAGTCGACAATGAAAAATTGAAGGCTATTGTAGAAGCAGTTCCATTGCAAACCATGTCCGAGTTGTAGGCTGCGGTGTAAGTGATAAAACTGTTTTAATTCAATTAAAGCAATTTGTTAAAATTAAGTAGCTAGAAAGGTGAGTCTTTCCCGAATTGAGTGAAACACTTCGACCGGCAAACGCGCTTCGACTCCTTACGTTACTTAAGATTTTTTAAATCGAATCTATATTTGTGATGAATTGTGGATTCTCTACGATAATCTGAAGCGCTCATCGTAATGGCTGGACTCTGGCAAGCCAGCCAAAATCTTGCCCCAAGCAAAACCTTACAAAAAAAAGTTACTTGTAAGTGTTTGGTGGACTAGTTTTCTCTTATCTGTCCCGACGATTACGCCAGACGTCCATTGTCAGCAATTGCATACCGTGAGGGGAAAACTACTTGCGAAATAACCGAGTCTGGTCAATCGCTCTACGCCACTGCTGCTTCACGACATCTTTAGACCACACACTGGACAACAGATGGCTACCAAAAATTTAATTGGAATGTCTATAAGACATCCTCTGCACTCTCCGCACTTTACTCCTACAGACTACCATTTTTTTGAAATTTGGATAAACTTCTTGCAAGGGAAAAATATTAACTCCGATGGGGCCGCCCAAATCGCCTATTGATTCCCGTCCGAATTGTTTTTTTTTAGTATAGGTATCAATGAACTACCTATAAGATAGCAAAAGAGCATAGATAGCAGTGGTTCATACTTTGATTAAATAAATATATATTTTTTAATATTTTTCTTTTTGTTCCTCCTGTTAAAAAACGACAATTTCATATGTAAGGACCTAATAATGTAGCTAGCTGTTGTTACAGCAAACGTAAAGTGTAAATTTTGTATTCTTAATTCTGAGATCAGACTTCAAACCGTTACTATGGTCGCAAAAAAAATCCTTGGCACCCGTTATGTGAAGTTACAACTTTGTGGTTTCGGGGCTTCTAGGCAAACGTTTTTTTTTTAAAGGGGTTTTATTGTCGGTCGGATCTTCTGTGTTAGTGTGTGTGCCAGCAGTGTGGCGGCTCTAAAGGCTAAGGTTGTTTCTTACCATCTGGAGAGTCGCGTAATTTTACAGTGTCGTATCACAAAACTAACACAGTTAAGTGGCAAATGAACAATTAACATCTGACGGAAACATCTAAAGAAATGAAACATCTAACATCTGAAGAAATGAAAATATATCCACACTGTGTAAAGTCATAACAGCTTCGTAACCAACTGCGAGGCTCGGGCTCGATTCCCGACGGGTCTAGGTGTTTATTAAATTTATTCGGGTATCTATTGAAATAATTTTAGGTATTAGTATCGTTGATTAACACCCTTTACACATATAATTTGCTTACTTTGGGGTTATATTCAATTTGTGTAACTTGTCTACGGATATTTATTTATTTATTTATATTTAAAAATATACAACATGTACGGGCTTTAACCGTACATTGATCATATGCTTAAGCATTATGCAGCACGAGATGAGCAGCATACGTTTAACATTTAAAAAATTACTACTTACGATTGTTAACGTAACGCACGTTTGGTCTCGTCTATTTGAAAGAACGAAACATTTATTTTAAGAGTACAGGTCCAATAAGTTAATGGGTACTGGTCCAACATGTTAATGGTACAGTTCCAATATGTAAATGACACAGATCCAATACGATAATGGTACAAGTTCAAAATGTTAATGGTTCAGACCCATATTGGTTCAGGGTACAGGTTAAATTTATTAAGGGTCCATGTACGCTAAAATACGTCAGCAATATAATGTTTTTTTCATACAAAGCAATCATGGATCTTGGTGACAAAAATACACAAGATTAACATTAATACATACATACATATCTTCACGCCAAGTCCCTTACGAGGTAGGCAGAGAGTATTGAGTGCCAGACCTCACGATCCTGACAAACCTGTCTTGCTTCCTTCACATTCATAACCCTTTTCATACAAACACGCCGGTTTCGGAGACTCTTGACACCACCCTCGGATAATATCCGATTGATCTGATCGTAAAATGTCAGCCTTGGTCTCCCCGGGTACCTACATCCATCCATATTCGCATTGTATATCTGCTTTGTCAATCTTTCATCTGTCATTCTTTCCACATGACCGAACCAGCGGAGCATGCCCTTTCGCATTTTCGAACCAACACTTTCTCTCAATCCCACTCTTTCTCGGATCTCACTGTTACGAATGCGGTCAGCGAGCGTTACACCACAGATTTTCCGTAGTGCTCTCATTTCGACCGCATTTATTCTACTTTCATGCTCTTTCTGACATACCCAACTCTCGCTTCCATACAATAACGTTGCTATAAGCACACAATTATGCAAAGCGAGTCTAGCTTTTTGACTCAAAACCTCGCTTTGAAATAGCTTACCCAACGCTCCATTCACATTATTCCCTGCACTCACTCTCCTCTACATTAACATTAATATGCTTTACAAGACTACTGATTCCAAAACACAAGTCATTTCACTTTGCTCGATAGAAAAAAATAAAAAGTTAACCCTTTTTTGAAAGCAAAACCCATCTGTCTACTTCAATTATTAAAATATCGACACCAGATTTAACATAAACATAGATAAGTATTATACTTTTAGGACAATCGTTTCAGTTTTTATATTTTTTTTTCAAATTACTTTTATAGTGTCAAAAATATTGATTTGTCGCTTAAGACGTTTACTTTAGAGCGCAATATTTCATAGTAATCATGGAACGGGGAGTGCGGCGATTGGTTCTTCTAGTTGACTAACGGCAAATGTTAATAATGTATCTCAATCTAATGGATTTCAAGCAATCTAGATAGCTGCGTAACTGGCGGCCTATCCCATACCTAATTGCCATATTTATCCTGTCCACAGATATGTTATTGGCAAGCGATAACATGAAAATTGATCAAAATATCAATCTTGGACAGCAAGTTTTGGATTAGGATTGATTATTAATATTGGCCCTAAGTGTAGGGCCTTAAAGGTACAGATCCAATATGTTAAGGGTACAGGTCCAATATGCTACTGGTACAAATACAATATGTTACTGGTACAGATACAATATGTTATGGGTACAGGTCCAAATTTTTTTCAGTGTCCAATGTGTCTTAATCGACTTATTAAGTAGGAGATGTACTAATTATTGTTGCTGATAAATAATCATGTTGGTGCTTAATTGGCAATATTTATGTTGTTTCAGAGTGCCTCTGGGCCCGTCTCAGGGCAGCGGCGGCATGGGTGGGCACGGGCAGATGGGCGGTATGGGCACGATGCCCATGCCGCACCACGCGCCAGGCCAGCGACCGCCGCACCCCATCCGACCCATGCACCATCCGCCCGCCCAGCATCATTCAGTACCACCGGTAAGAATCGACTTACTTTAGAAATAAATTAACAGATCCATGATCAGATCAGAGGGTGGTGTCAAGAGTCTCAGAAGCCGGCGTATTTGTATGAAAAGGGTAATGAATGTGAAGGAAGCCAGACAGGTTTGTCAGGATCGTGAGCTCTGGCACTCGATACTCTCTGCCTAGTGTGTAAGGGACTTGGCGTGAAGATATGTATGTATCTATGTGTATGTATAAATAAATAAATATTCCAAGACAAGTTCTACAAATTGAACCTTACCCCAAAGTTAGCGATTTATATGCTTGTGATATGGGTGTTAGTCAACAATAGTAATACATAGAAATACTTAAACAGATGAACAAATTTGATAAACATCCAGACCCAGATATGCACACATCTAAATGTTGGTTACATAAATGTCTTCCCTCATCGGGAATCAAACCCGAGTCTTCCGGTTGGAGTTTTATTCGCGTATGCTAGTCCCTCGACCAACGAGGAGGTCAATTGAATGTCATCAACTTGATTGCAAATTCACAGTATCTAATTTTTGAAGAAGAAATAAAATGTAAAACAATGTATTTTATACATCCGTGCTTCGTTTGTGTACTTGGTAATACTAGCGCTTTGTAATATCACCGTCTTTGGAATACTTATTTTTATGTTTATATTTTTAACATATATTTTTTTATTTTAAATGTATTAAAACTAAAAAAAGTAAGAAGTAATGTTAATGATAGGTAATAATAATAATAAAACTTTATTTGCCTTAGTAAATAGTAATGAATGGTAATGAGGTACATGTCGTGACGAAGGTTGTTTTGCCAGCAAACCCGCATGCGTCGCGCGTACGGGCCGGGCGGGGTGGGGGGCGCGGGCGGGGGGTACGGGCCGGCGGGCGGCGTGCACCCCCCGCCGTACGCCGCGCCGCCGCCGCTGCCGCCGCCCGCCGCGCATCACCCACATCCCGGTAACGTATTTTATCACTTATCACTGGTTGCCTACGACCTAGCTCGTGCTGTTGCAGATATTTTTAAAACATAGCGTATTTTAATTACTAATATGTAACTTTCTGATTGTGAATATTTTTTTATGACACAAGACTGCTCGCCTGATGGTGAGACATAATCGCAGCCTACCACAGAAGTTTTAGGTGCGTGACTGTCCTATGGCCGAGGTGTTAGGCCAACTGTCCAAGTCTACTGGCTACCCTAGCCTTCGAATCGGAATGTAACATTTTGTCATTATGACGGCAATAATTTATGTAATGAATTTATAAAATCTTAATCTTTTAAAATTGGTCGGGAGTTGTCTACGGTTTATTAATCCAAGCTACCAAAATTTTTCACCTCCGAATTTTTTGAACCTGCATAGATTTTCATGAAATTTTGACAGCATGTAGGGAATACCTTAAAAAGCAAAATCTAGCCTATCCCGATGTGTGCTTTTTGCCTGGGGGCGAGTTCCACCCCAACTAGGGGGTGAATTTTTTTTTGTAGAAAATAACCACGGAAATCGATAGAGAAACAAATTTTAAGAAAAATTGTTTTTAGCATTTTTTTAAGAAACTCAATAGTTTTCGAGTTGTACGCGATTGAAAATTGGCATTTTTTCATAAAAATAAAACACGTTTTCAATCGATTTTAAATGAATAATTCAGAACCTATTCATTTTATCAATAAAAGTGTAAGAACCAAAAATGAAGCTTATAAAAAACAAAGAGATTGGTACCTTTTAATTGATTGTAGACCTAATACAAACCGAGTAATGATTTATTGGAGGTAGAGTACATTATTTGAATGAACATTTTTTTAAATTCAACATCAAATAACGGAAAAATTGTAAATTTTCGAGAAAATTGCATAAAACCATTTTCAAAGTATTTTTAAAATGATTTAAAATAAGGGATATTAACACTCTCTAGCATAAAAACTAAGAGAGTTATGGCCAAAATAAAATGGATCTATATTTTTTGTAGAAAAAAAAACTTAATTTCATCCTTGGCAATAGTACCCAAATTGCAATAAAAAGATAACTCATGATCAGTTTACTTTATTTATGTATTTACAATGATTTGTGAGAGTTTGAACGATTTAGAATGCATAATTTCGAAAAAAAAATGGTTGAAGTCGAAAAATTATTTTCGAAATTTTTAATTTTTTTTCATTTTTATCAAAATTTCGGAAAAACTATAGGATATACGTCAAAATGAGTAAGAAATAAAAGTTAGATTTTTCCTTAACAAACATTTTGCTTTTTTCTTTTTTTTTTAGCTTGTAAAATAACTGAGATATGACCTTCCAAGCTTGCTAACATATGACTGATGCCATTTTAGAACCCTTTAAACGTTGCCTTTTTAAAAATAAAGGGCTCCAAAAATGTATAACTTTAATATATTTATAACTTATAAAATTCCCTTTAAAACTGAGTTTTGAGCCACTAAATAGCTTGAAAATTTACCGAGATATGGCCAAAAAACAAAATAAACTTTTTTTTTTAATTTTGGAGCAAGGTAGTTTTTGGAGTGTACATCGGAGAACACGAAAGAAAACACCGTGCAGCTGGCTTCATCCGGTTTTTTAGTGAAGGGGGCCGTTTTGTATGTTCGTTTGTGTGTGTGTGTGTGTGTG
>NJDC01000669.1:75715-89424 GCA_002245475.1 Calephelis virginiensis | reverse complement strand
TATTTTATTCAAACATCTCACCACTTTCATAATAATCAGTAATATCAGTTTGTAGTTTAAAAAAACGTAACCGGTTTATGTATAACGTTTTCAGTGGTGCCGGTGAGTAGCCCGGCGGCGGCGACGAGCGTGGAGAGCAAGGAGGAGGCGGCGGCGAGCGCGGGCGGCGCTGCGGTGAGTGGAGCGGCCAGCGGCGCCTCCGACGATGGGGACGCGCCGACCGACACCGACGCCGCGCGCCAGTCCGCGCCGGCCAACAGTAAAGAGAAGACTCCCATGTGCCTGGTCAACGAGCTGGCCAGGTACAATAAGGTGAGATACTCATTATTTTACTATACATGCCTATTTCTGGTTAAAAAAAACAACAAGAGTTGTAAAATTAATACAGTAACGAAATAAAGATTTAAAGTGAATTATGCATACAGATACACCGTAGACATTTTTATAAAAAAATGTCAGTACTATGTTACACAGCATCTGTTGAGTTACAGACAGAATAAGCTGAATAACTGAAAGACTGAAAAGCAGTATAGACCATCTGCCTTCCTGTACCAAGCAGCTCATAAAAGGCGAGCATAGGCTTACTGTCACCAACACCGTGTCATCTTACTAGGTGGTAAAGTTTCGCAGCAACTAACCCGGATTTGTACCACCACCTTTCCTATTCCTGCCGCCATAACGTCAGTGCTTGCCATTGACGTGTTCCGGTTCGGCGGGTAAGGTAGCCGGTAAACTTACTTTTGTTCAAGTCCTAACATCCCGGTCTCAGGTGGCAAGTCACCTTTACTACCTTTGGTGACTCCAGGCGGCGTGAATTTCTTACCATCAGGAAATCCGTCTGCTTGTTTGCCTTCCAATATCATAAAAAAAACTCAAAGTAATTGTGGCTAAAGCACCAACCTTGTTAAAATGTATATTGATAATAATATATACAAGATAAAACAATCGCAATTGTAGGTTCCTTATAGATGTTCACTCAATGCTATTAAAATGTATCATTTGCAGATTAAGCATCAATATCGCCTTACATCCGAGACAGGACCTGCTCACAAGAAAGTATTCACGGTAACACTTCGATTGGGTGATACTGAGGAATACACAGCTGAGGTAGGTGTAAACTTTTTAAATATTTTTAGGGGTTTAAAATGTGTTGTTTTTACATTTAAAAAAATGATCAACATTTTAATAATATTAATCAGAAAAATAAATACTTGAACTCATGTTGACAACCATTAATATCGATGCGTTACTGTCATAATATTAGCATCGCTTTTATACGTGATGTCTTAGGAATGTAAATGAAGAGATGTCACAATGTGAGATGAGGCATTAAATTTGCAGGGGTCATCAATAAAACGCGCACAACACGCGGCTGCGAGCGCGGCGCTGTCAGGCACGCGGTTCCCGCCCCCGCCGCCCCGCGCCCCGCCGCACGCCGCACACCACCACCACCGACATGCAGGTAACGTCCACACAAGCACGCACGCACACACACGCAGTTCCCGCTCCCGCCGCCCCGCGCGCCGCTGCATGTTGCACACCACCACCACCGACATGCAGGTAACGTCTACACAAGCACGCACACACACGCAGTTCCCGCCCCGCCGTACTGGCCTGCCGCCCCGCGCGCCGCCGCATGCTGCACAATACCACCACCGACATGTAGGTAACGTCTACACAAGCACACGCACACATGTAGTTCCTTTCATGTTGATATATGTGTATTGTTATACTTCTGTTATAAATCATCATAATATTAATACGTGAAGCAAGAACTTTGCACCGCTTTTTACGCAAATTACGGTCGGAAAAGTAAGATATTTGCACACTTAAAAATTGTGTGTAGGAGAAGTGCAGAACCCTATTATTTTTCAATAATAATACTTATAAAGTGCATCAAATTCAAAATAAAATATTACACGTTTGACACAGACAAAGAAATATATTGATGATAACCATAAAAAATCACAGATGGCGCTCAAACTAGATTATAAAGTTTTGAAACAGAGTATGTAGTTGAAGATGGCGTTGCTATCAAAAAGATAATAAAATGTATTATGTTAGAATTTCGACCAATGGGCGACCACTAGTTTTATTGATACGTTAGGTAATTAAAGTGATGTTGTCAGGCGCTGTGATGCCGACGGTGGAGCTGAACGCCCTGGCGATGAAGCTATGCCAGCCGGCGGTGTACACTTCCGTGCCGGCCGTGGCGCGCGCCCGCCCTCGCGTGCCCTACCGCCTGCCCGCGCCTTTCGTGCCGCCCTACCCCCACCCGCCCAGGCTTATCGAACCCGGGCCTTCGCTGCTTTATAGGTATCCCTCACTACGTTGTTGCTATTTGTACCCTTAATGCAATACCGATACTGATGCGATTACCCTTACGATGTAACATGCCTTAGTATTTAAGTTCAATTCTTTAAAATCGAAAATCTGTATTGCTTGTAATGCGTGAATTAATAAAAAATATTTGCAAATCGTATGAAGCGCTTAGATTAATTTGTATTCAAAGTAATTAATGTACGTATTTTTAATAATTTATTTAGTTGTTTAGTAGCATTTTTTTCATTTATATTTTTTACAAAAGAAAAAATCACCTCTGGTAATTAATTAATTCTCATTCTACGGTAGTTTCAATTTGCACTTTGTATGTTATATTACTTTTGTATCGATTGCTTCATAATAATTGTAAATCGATTCTAAAATGAGAACATCGTTGCTAACATACTTTACACACATACGAAAAGACAAATGTAGAATAAAACGCTAAGTAACATAGTGTGTATAAATCTGTATAAAAAAAAATATCCCCATTTTGCGTGGTCATCGAATTATGTCTGAACGGATAGACTAGTTTTTTTGGTTTTGTTAGTTATAGTTCAACGAATGTTCTTAAGGAAATAAAACCGGGAACATTGCAGGGAAAATGGGAAAACATCGGTTTCAATCAATACAAACGGTTAAGTAGTTAAGGTCAAGCGACACGAAGTTCGCCGGATTGTAGTATGTAATATTGTGTTTGTCTGTAGAGTCCGCGTGTGCGTGGGCGGGCGGTCGTGGGTGGGCGAGGGCAACACCCCGCAGGCGGCGCGGCACGACGCGGCGGCGCGCGCGCTGCACGAGCTGCGGCCCACGCTCGCCACCGCGCCCTCCGACTCCGATCCCGGTAACGTACGCACACACACGCGCTACCAGCCACATATACACTTTTTACACGATAACACAGATAACATACACACGGTTGGAGTTTTGGCGCCATCGAGAGAAAATATGGTCGAAGTTTTTTCATAATTATTGAGTTTCGTGTTAATATTGAGTGAAATTAGTCAATTTTGGTGGCAATTTGTACAATTTTGTTCAGCGAAATTACACAAATGAAATAATCATGAAGAAATTAGTGTAACGTATATTTCCTCGTTGCCGCCAAATCTCATTACATGAGCTTGTGTAAAAAGGCCACCGCTTTACCCAAGAGCCTGACATGACTTACTGACGACTTATGACTGATGACTAATTGATATAACATTTGATGCAAATTTTCTACGTGACTAATGGCAAAATACTAACGAGATTGCCAAAACCTAAAGAAAAAGATACACACGGTTCTCCTGACTATTTGGGGCAAACGTGATCTATGAACACCATAATTATGGACTTATCAGTATCCTTAGGCCCGCGGTGTGATACGACCTAACCGAAACTTGACACTGTCATTGTGAAGGCAGGAACACATAAAACACTACACTCATGACTAATGGGAACAATTAACGTCTCGTTTTCCGGTAACTCTCTCGGTGTGTCTGCTGAGGATAGCCCAAGAATTAAAAACGACCCATTTCCTGAGATTTCGCGAAATTTGGTGTAGCATTGTCTCATTTGTGTATAGTTTTTTTTAATATATGTAAGTAACTATTATTTTATGGCATTTGCAAACGTATATTGAATCTGGAAATTGACCAAGTTAGGAGTCGTAAAAATGGTTACGTTTCTTATTACCAATGTTTCACACAGCGCATTACCTACTTTTGGTTTAGGTCAGTAACACATACTGCTCTCTTGTATAGGTATACACTCGAATGTCCTCGTGTATTTGTGATCAGTTTTATATAAAAGTTTCAAAATACTCTCTAATGTTCTTTCAAATCCTAATTTCTCACAATTATATTTTTAGGTGACGCAAGTGCAGATTTGCTAAATTCTGAAGTGAAATCTCCCGTGTCACTCGTCCACGAGCTGGCTTTGAAACGAAATCTTTCAGTACAATTCACTGTTAAATCTGAACGTGGACCACCACACATGAGAGTGAGTACTTGCGACAGATCATGCATTTAGATCACTGGATAGCTCTGAAAAAGTATTGTTATAAATGTGACTAGTATATAAAAAAAGTATTCTTATGCCCGTACTCTGGAAGAGATGGGCAGAGGTACAACCAGTACACCCCCGAGTAGCCAAAGGTACATAGTCCCACAATGTGATAGGTGGTAAACCTATCGCTAATCAATTTAATCAATCAATGTTGTTTTTTTTTAATATTAACAATTGCTATTGACGTGAGTTGCTCAGAAATTTCGAATTACAAAACGAATTTGTGTGTGTTGGTGACGTGTATATCCGGTGTATATATATATCTTGTGACGTGGGCAGGTGTTCGTGACGGTGTGCACGGTGGGCGAGATGGAGACGGAGGGGGAGGGCAACGGCAAGAAGGTGTCGAAGCGGCGCGCCGCCGAGCGCATGCTCGAGGAGATGCGGCGCCGCTGGCCGCCCGCGCTGCTGCGGCCGCGCCTCGCAGACAAGCGCCGACATCCGCCCGCCAAGAAGAAGCCCAGGAACCTCATCAAGGTTACCACTCACCACTGTATACATGTTAATAAATTATAAGTCTTATGACATGTGCTTTCAAAGGTTAATATCAATGTGGGAATGCGTATTGGTGATAGCTTTATGCAGATGGTGCTGTACTTTTCGACTCTACACCAACTGATCTGCAACAAGTGGTCACAGTTATGCAAGGTGATTGTAAAGAAAGAGGGTTACGTGAGATTCTGAAGACAATCAAAGTAATGGTATTTTAAAAAGACAAGCAGAACGGATGTAAATGTGAATGAAATTGAATGAATTGAAATGGCATTCGGGTGGGCGTGAAAATATGTATAGTTAATAATTTTTTAGAACATAATCACAAATGAAGACCATTATCCTCTTTAACGTCTATTTGCTTTCCAATAGATTTAAAACCGTCATAATTTTATTATTTGTTTGTATTAACATTCAATTAAAATAATATAAATGTGATGTGCAGGAGGGCGGCGGCGCGGCCGGTACGGGCGGCGGCGGCGAGGCGGGCGCGGACAACCCCATCTCGCGGCTGGCGGTGGCGCGGCACGCGGCGCGCGCTCGCTCCCCGCAGTACCGCGTGGTGGAGGAGCGGGGGGCCGCCCGCCGCCGCGAGTTCCTCGTGCAGTGCGACGCCCCGCCGCACTCCGCCACCGGCCTCGGGCCCAACAAGAAGACCGCCAAGCGACGCGCCGCACACAGTCAGTACAGTGAAGCTTTTTTACTGCACGAGATTACACTTCTGAGCCCTTACCATGAGCTTACGGCTTGTCAAATTTACTATACTCGCTGCCGTTTCTGTAAATGATTTGTATGAAAACTTTTAACAGCCCTTCTATTGGTAACTAAGAGAAATACATATTTAGACCAAGTGTCATAGATTTTGATACGTAACTTACTGAACATGATCTGTACAAACTCATGGTAAAGGCTCTGTTGTCATTTCGAAATATTGCTAACTCACTCTTATGTACCGACCTCTCTTTCTGAGTCTTGTGATGTCAATTAACAAAGTCAAAACGAAAGAGACGTCAGTCTATTTTGGAGCGAGTTAGCAATTATCGGAAATGACATCAGGTCGTTGTTACGAGGGTAACCTCCAGCAGTAATACAGCTTCATGGTCAGTCACACCACAGCCGCTACTACACCTCAGATTAAATCAATCTATTTATATAATTCTTCTTATGTAAGAGTTTATCGAACAAACACACAGCTAACAGACAAACGTTCCTACACTGTGGCCGGGATGTTGGGCCTATTGTGCAAATCTTCCGGCTACCTTACCCTCCGAAGACCAAGTCATTAAAGCAGCAGAAATCGCCAAGGCGTGTGGATCTCTACCCAGACAACGTGCTTCACAGGACTCTACCATCAGGGTCTGTCGTCATTATCAATCATGTGTCATTTATATGTTCGAGATAAACTCCAAAACTTCTGAGCTGATTTTGTTATACATATTTAGTTATCACCTAATTTGCTCTAAACTAAAAAATATGTTTTTATTTCGATTTCTTAAAGTAAATACTACGGAGTTTAAGCAGCGGGCAACAACTAGTATAATACAGTAATTTTACAATATAGTTAAACTAAGTTTAACATATTTTTAGACGTGCTGCTCGCAATGGAGTTGAGCGCTACCTCGGGCGATCCCAACGTCACCAACAATCCCACCGATGGTACGACAAACGGCTCCGGGGACGGTATTAAACCAACCACTAATGAAGTCAAACGGAAGGTAAGAAGATTTTTTAAAATTGGAAGCCAAACAAACAAGGAAAAAAATCTTTTTTTTCATTGGTTCAGTCGTTTGTAGTAAAAAAAATTACAAATGGCGACGATTTGTTGGAGGCCTATGTCCAACAATAGATGTGACAAGGCTTGAATATAGAGGTCACGATCAGTTTTGGTTTGAATTTTTTAACCCTTAACGAAAATAGGAGTGTTATAAGTTTGACGTGTCTGTTTATGTGTCTGTGGTATAATAGCTCCTAAACGGATAGACCTATTTCGATGCGGTGTTTTCTTTTTCTTTTGAAAGCTGTTGTGATTCCGGTGGTTCTTGACTAGAACCGACGGATAGGTTTTATTGAAAGTAATTTAAAAATTTCAATGTAAGAATTTTTTTAAGAGATTTCTTTCTTCAAACCTTTTAAAATATACTAAGTGTATATGCAGTGTGTAACACTTAAAAATATAAATATTCTAAGTTTATTAATCAAATTACTATGCTTTTTTTTTCAGGATAACGATGTGAGTGTTGGCGGAGCAAATAGTGAAGTGAGACAACCAGTTCCAGGAGTACTAATGATGGACTATCATCAGCGCTCTGGTCAACCGACACAACCAAACGGTAAATACTTCCTGTTACAGGCTGCGGATAAATTATTTGTATCTTATAGTTTGCTTATTGAAATAAAGTGTTGGTGTTAAAGTTAGAAAGGCCCATGCTCCGCTGGTTCGGTCATGCAGAAAGAGTGAAAGATGAAAAGGATAATGAATGTTGAGGTAGCCAGACACGTCTGCCAGGATCGTCAGGTTTGGTACTCGATACTCTTACCTACCTCGTAAGGGACTTGGTGTGAAGATATGTATGTACTGTTAGCTCAATTTTTTTATTTATGTGCTAAAACTATAAAATAAAGTGACAAAAATAGTCTGTGTCACTCTTTTTTATAACTAACTGGAAGCTATTCGCTCGCGGTTTTTATTTGCCTACATTTTTTTTAAATTGTAGCCTATTTGTTATTCTGATGTATATACTATATTCCGTTTAATAGTTTGTAAAAGAGTAACAAACATCCATCCATTCTGACAAACTTACATTTATAATATTGGTAAGATAAGATATTGACAATGTTTGCTTATTTTCGTAGTTCACTTCACACTAACCAAAATTGACTGTTTTTCGTGCTACAATCACAATATTTATTCCTTTTTTCCTTTTCTTTTATAGGTTTATAAATACATTTTAACACTTGAAATGGAGTCGACGATTTTTTTATAGACCGACTTGATATTAAATGTTTGTAATAGAAAATTTTGAACTTTTTATTTCTAATTCTATTGTGAATAATAAGTGTACTAATATGCTTATGAAAATTGAAACTGAAACTACATTTCTATAGTCTTCTAGTTATCTTTACCGCTACTATCTGTTTTCCTAGTTCTCGTAGATACAACTTGAGAAAAGTGCGGCATTTGCAGTGTGTTGTTTTATAAACATACAGTAATTTTCTTGAATTCCTGATAGGAATAAACGCTCTATTAAACACTTTCTCTGAGACAGTTGTATTGCATTATATAGGATTGTGTGTTAATGAGGCAGTAATGTATGATTGTTTGTTGCGGCAGGCGAGCGGGCGAGTGAGACGAGCGCGACGGGCGGCGGCGGGAGCTCGCCGGGCGCCAAAGACCAGCTCATGTACTTGGCACAACTGCTGGGTTTCACCGTGCAGTTTTCCGATTTCCCCAAGGTAACCACACTATGTTGTTTATTCAGAACTTGCACACCTACTTTATCGTATACAAACATTAGACAACAATAAAAAAAACCCTAAGTAATGTTAGAAAAATATCAGCAACAAGACTGATTCGAATAACTTCTTAAGTAACTGTTTATTCATAATATTACTGCAAGATTTAATAAAATAGACTTCCAAGGCCACAGAGGCGACCTAACAATATCGTTTTAATTTAATACTCCCGTGCTTAAGACACGCTTTTCACATATGCTGAAACTGCTGTAATTCCTTTCTGAGGTAAACACTATTTTCCCAAAAAATGGTTGTGTATGTGTTGTATGTTGGGCAGCGTAACCACGGCGAGTACCTGTCGCTGGTGTCGCTGTCGACGGAGCCGCCGGTGATGTGCCACGGCGGCGGCGCGTCCACGGCCCACTCGCACGAGCAGTGCGCCCGCGCCGCACTCCGCGCGCTCGCGCTCATGGGGCTCGACACCGCGCAGCCGCAGCCGCACGAACAACCGTCAGTACAACTCTTTTATGTCATTATATAAACGCTCGTTGCCCGGAACAAATCTTAGGTTTTACTACAAAATCCTAAAATTACGAATGTTAGAATAATTCCATCTTTTGGACCGTGTTGTTGGCTGAAGAACTAGCGTACACGCCTAACTTTGCGATCGGCAAAGTTAGGCGTGTACGCTTCGATTCTCTACTTTTGCATTTGTGTGATAAACATAGTTGCCTATTTTCTGGGCCTAAGTGTTAAATCTAATGCTAGTATTTATATATTTGTGTATTAATATCGTTGAATAACTCAAGCGTGTAACTTGCTTACGTTGGGGTAAGAACAATTTGTGTGATTCGCTCAGGGATATTTATTTTACCATTTCAATATGGTAAATCTCAGTATAGCTAAGATTTTAATGATAAGAGATTTTAATGAAAAAAACTCGCATGTACCACTGTTTAGATCTGACTTATTCTATAGTATCCTAACATAGAGTCAAGAATATCAACTGCATCCATATGACGATTATACAGCAAAATTGCTTTTGGACACACAATCTCATCATAAAAAAATTTTTCCTATTAAATATTTTAGTTTCATTTTCAGTTTTCATTATTTCAGTTCTGTTCTGTGTATTACCCTAAATTCGACTTTTTACTGTGACATATTATGTGTGTCTATTGTAAGCAACTGTAACTAAATCGTAATTCACAAATAGATTTAAAGGTTACATTTTATCCATAATATCATAATAAACCAGTCAACTCAATCTAACATGAGAAAAATGTAATAATAACGAAAAAAACAGTTCTACCACAAAAAGAAATTTCTACAAAAAATATACTTAATAAGTGCCTATGGCGGGGTGGAAATTTTTAAGAAAACCCTGCTGCATACCACCTTCCAATTCTATAGAACTTAGTACTAAGTCTGTCTGCCATTACATTAAACGTAATTAAGAAATGAAATGATTGTAATGGACCTCTAACTAGATTGTGATGTAACTCTGTTTCAGAGTGCCGAACATGCCCGGCTCCGGCGCCAAATCCAGTGTCATCAGCAACGGGATCGCCGAATAAGTGAATTATCGCATCTCAAAACCATTCTCTCATTTTATATATTTCATTGCAATATTTTAGACATGTGTGAATATCTCAAAGCGCGAAATAAATCGTTCGGGACGTCGTCATTATGATACATACTTTATTTCGTTACCTAAACAGCTATGACGTATTCACAATGACGTTATATGATCTCGGGTCTTGCAAGAAGAATTCTTAGTTTATTGTTTCGAAAGTTTTCCTATTTTTAATAGAAATGTATATTATTTGTTATACTTTACGGTCTGTACTGTATTTAAGACGAACTCGAAATAATTACGTCGGAAGTCGACATTTATTTTAAGGAACAAACGACAAAACTGCAAACAATACGGACTACTTATTTGTGTTTGTACCGTATTTATGGAATGTTAAAAATAAATATTGATAGATAGCTCTCATCAGGTTTGAGTTATGCTGAGTACAGACCAAGCAAACGAGAGCAAACAAACAATTATTCAGAATTAATTTAGTTACGCTCACAAAACCACTTCAATATTACAGTAAAAGTGAAGTTAGTGGGTTTTTTCCTTCCATAAACGTCTGACGCCTATTGAAGGTTAATGAAAACCTGAATTGTAAGACGCTAATGACAACTATAAAGCTTCTCTTTAATTTCGCTCACCAAATGCGAGCCACAGCTTTCATCTGCTTGGTCTGTAGCCGGCATACATTTTGTCTCTAAATATTTTGTACAATGGGCAGAGTTAAGCTCTACATCATTACCTAGTACTTTACTAATACATGTATGTATCTTATGCGTACACAATCTGTTATATATTAGACGAAGTTTTTTCGTGTCGTTTTGCATGTGGTGACTGTGAGATAAATTAGGGGTTTTAATATTTATTTGTTTATGTATAATTATTAATTATGACCGCTTTGTTAAAGTAGTTATTATATTATGGTACATACCTAATCGAAAATGGTGAAACATATCGGATATACTTAATGTTAGATTGTCATTCAGCTGCCTTTACAACAACCAAAAAAGCATCTTATAAAGAGATAATAATAAAAAAATGTGTATCTTTACAATACATTTAAGTCAAAAGACATTTATTTTAATAAAGCAGCATGTATTACTCATTTATTAAAATATCAAGGATAGAAAAATCCCTGAAAAGTGAGATTTGGTACTCGATACTCTCTGCCTACTCCGTAATGGTCTTGGCGTGAAGATATGTGTGTATGTAGAAAAGTCCCTTGTGTTTGGTGCATGGTATTAAAATATTTAATTCTGAACAAAGTGAATTACAAATGTTGAAATGACGATAAATGATTCTCTTTGAAAATAGAGTATGAGCTAAAGTTTATACTTAATTCGATACTGCAGTTCGTCATACGACACTTTAAAAGCAATATCAAAGTTTTCGCTGTAAGTTTCAGGTTTTGTAGGCCCATGAAATGAAGGCCCAAAAAGCGCTTTTCACGCTATAGCTAATATATAGAAATAATGTTTTAATTCTTTAAATTACAAATGAGTAGGAACGAAAAAAAAATAAAGAAACGAATATATTAACGACAGAAGCTGCGAAGATTAACAATCACTTTGGTTTCGGCAGTAATTAACGATTGCTAGCGCCAAGGAATTGAGCATTTTTAGGCAACAATAATTTATGGAACAGTGCCGAGCGCTTAGCGTCACCAAGTCGACCCTGTTAGTTCCGCCAAAGATAATGTAATTGGTCCACGCTAAACGCCACGCACACTTGCGGCCTAAGACTTCTCCATAGTTAAAAAATGCGCTAGCAATCGCCTGCCGTACCGAAGAAAGCTAAAGTTACATCATGCGGCCATGGTGTCACCTTAGGTTTAGCTCGACCATCGCTGCCGCCCCCGTCGCGATATATGCACTTGCCAGTACCGTGCTCGGGGATTGCGGCGATTAAATAAAGCGTGGCCTCGATTTTAAACCGCTCTCTGAGCGTACGTTTACAGTTTTTGACCCTTAGCTATGAAATGTGTAATTTTAATGACGGAATTAAAATGTTCGTCTCGTATTTATCTCTAGAGTAAGGACGCTTTGTTATTTTAGACTTTAACTTAATGTGTATTCAACTAGTTGTAACCGAGTTTTGACTAATCGTATATATCTGTCAGTATTGGGGTCGGGACTACAAATGATCAAGTAACATTATGATAGATATTTATTTATTTCACGTTAGCTATTTATGTCAATGTGTTTCATAGATCAGTTTGTAAGTAAAGCACCAGCGATTGTACATTTCATTGTAATGGGTCCGTAATTAATGTGTTTTATTATAATAGCGAAAACTAAACAGTGGTACTTTGAAGTCGTTTTGCTCCTATTAAAGTATAAAAAAATACGTGCGATATAGCGTTTTATCATTTGGTAAGTAAATAATTTTTGTTTTAAAGACTAATTTTAAAAGCATGAAACATTGAGCTGTACTTCAGAAAAGGGGGCACCGCATACTTGTATACTTACAAGTATACGTTTCATGTTATTGTATATATATGAAGGCATTTAGAAACTTTGAAGAAAGGTAAATTTCCACTTTGTTGATATTTCTGTGGTAATGAAAAGTATCTTTGTGGTATTAGCTCAATGGCATTTTAAAACTTTTTTTTTGTTTTATATTCATTAATACAGACTGTGTATTTCGCCAGCTGACAATACGCAGAGTTGCACGTAACTAACATGTGGAATCGTAAGGCACAATTCTCGTAATAAACGATTTTGAATCGAGGCCATTAAGGAAATTTCTTCATGTTAAATGTTGCACAAGTAACACATGCATAAAGAAATTGTAATACTAAGAAAACGCCACACAGGCATTAAGATGTGTTTTTATTTATTTCGTTCTAAGTAACTAATATTTTATATTATTATATTGGGTGGAGCAAATCCCAAAATGAACTTCGTGCTGTTAGAGTTGTGTAAGACTAAAAATAAAGAAAAATATGAAATAGTTGTTTTATTGCCAAATTGCTTAAGAACCGTTTTTACCAAAGCCAAACCTTGAAACAGTTGACTTTTTAAAAAGGGTTTTCTACCGCATTTGACCCAGAGGTTTTTAAGAGGAAGGAAGTAAACTTTACAAGCCAGCATTTGCAGCTGTCTTGTCACAGCCTCTGCTTAATATCTTGAAGCATACCTCGCTTGTATGTCTGATTTTATGCATTATTAAACACCTATTATATATATGCATTTTAAACACCTTGTGTTATGTGTTAACATTTGAATAGAAGGTCGTTACACAAAGAACTTCACGATTATACCTTGTACATAAGTCTATATAATTTGTGGTTTATACAGAGTAGGTGCCCGCAAAACACTCCACGCGCCTGGGTAATTGAATACATAATTTTGTTCTACGTAGACATGCACTTTTTTGCTACATTAATTATTTCAGTTCTCTTAAATCTTAGACCAATGAACTAGAATGGGTTTTGGTCTGATTTCATACGGCATCTGCTTAGATTTTTCTTAAGATTTTACGTATTCGTAGTCAACTCAAATATGTCACACTATTTTCTGGTTTATACCATCAATTTGTTTTGCCTATATGTGAAGATAAACCTTGTGCAATCTTGTCACTGGGATTCTATAATTTGGTTAGTTAATTTTTACCTATACAACGTGGTTAACATGAGAATTGTTTATTCTATAAATTTAAGTTCCATTGATTTTGATAGAAAACATGCTTTGTCGGCAACTTCGTCGATCTGAAAATAAAAGAAAACAAAGAGCGCTGTTGTGAAACTTTTAGCTTTACCTAGTCAACCCTTATAGATTAGCAAAAATTCTTTCAAATAAAAAAAAATCATTTA
>NJDC01000669.1:64727-75077 GCA_002245475.1 Calephelis virginiensis | reverse complement strand
CGTAGACATGCACCTTTTTGCTACATTAATTATTTCAGTTCTCTCTTAAATCTCAGACCAATGAACTAGAATGGGTTTTGGTCTGATTTCATACGGCATCTGCTTAGATTTTTCTTAAGATTTTACGTATTCGTAGTCAACTGAAATATGTCACACTATTTTCTGCTTTATACCATCAATTTGTTTTGCCTATATGTGAAGATAAACCTTGTGCAATCTTGTCACTGGGATTCTATAAATTGGTTAGTTAATTTTTACCTATACAACGTGGTTAACATGAAAATTGTTTATTCTATAAATTTAAGTCCCATTGATTTTGATAGAAAACATGCTTTGTCGGCAACTTCGTCGATCTGAAAATAAAGGAAAACAAAGAGCGCTGTTGTGAAACTTCTAGCTTTACCTAGTCAACCCTTATAGATTAGCAAAAATTCTTTCAAATAAAAAAAAAATCATTTAGTCATAATTTAGTCAAATACTACGTGAAACATAAGCTTTGCAAGTTACATTTAAATTGCAATTATTGATAAACTATATTAATACGAATCTTACAACTTTATCCATCGGCATTCCTCTGCCGTGTCCGGCTCTCGTATCGATGCGGGCGAGTAGAGGGCGGCGCTGCGGTGTGTCGCGGGCGGCGTGCTGCAGCGCGGCCACGAACTTAAGCGAGTGGAGTGGGACCACGCGGTCGTCGTGGTCAGCCGTCAGCACCAGTGTGGCCGGGTACTGTGGCCGGCTCACTGCAACAGGGGGCGGCTATAGCGGGGGACACAGTGGTCAGCCGTCAGCACCAGTGTGGCCGGCTCACTGCAACAGGGGGCGGCTATAGCGGGGGACACAGTGGTCAGCCGTCAGCACCAGTGTGGCCGGGTACTGCGGCCGGTTCACTGCAACAGGGGGCGGCTATAGCGGGTGACACTGTGCTACTGTACTGAGCGAGACAGTGGTCAGCACCATCGTGGCCGGGTATTGCGGCCGGCTTGAATAATAAAAAGGGATTAGATAATTTAAGGCATTGAACTTAAAACGAATAATTTTGTATAATCATTTAATAACATATTATTTAACATTACTTACCGCTGCCATTATCATGTACATTGTGTACTGGAGAGTAGCTAAGAAGGTTTTCGAATTCAGTTTTATTTTCGGGACTGCCATATTCAGTGACCCATGATGGTCCTACTGTAAATTTGTTAAAGCGTAGCATGTCCAGGACTCTGTAAATATCATATTAAAAAATGCAATAACCTTTGACGAAATCATGATATAGTTTAAAACATCACGATCATATCAGTTTTAAAACAAAATAGATCGCATAGAAATAGATAGCCAGATACTCGCAAACACGTCAAACATAAAGAGAAGTAAGAGAAACTCTGAGGGGGATTAAAAACATAAATCATTTTAAGCACAGTATTCTTTATATATAACAACGAATCTTTGTTTTCTTTGCGTCATTGCACCACAAGTGCACGGATGGCCTTATTCCGCCAATTCTTATTTGTTGTGTGGTTTATTGGGAAGAAAAGATTCTTATAAAAGAAAAAAAATAAGTTTATTTTAATTAAAATATATTCATAGAGTTTTTGGCGCCATCGAGAGAAAATATGGTCGAAGTTTTTTCATACTTATTGAATTTCGTGTTTATATTGAGTGAAATTAGTCAATTTTGGTGGCATTTTGTACAATTTTGTTCAGTGAAAGTGCACAAATGAAATAATCATAAAAAAATTAGCGTATCGTGTATTTACTCATTGCCGCCAAACCTCATTACATGAGCTTGAGTAAACAGGCCACCGCTTTACCCAAGAGCCTGACATGACTTCCTGACGACTTATGACTGATGACTAATTAAAATTAATTGAAATGGATTAATTAATTGAAATTGATGCAAATGACTAATGCCTAAATACTAACGTGAAGGCCAAAACCTAAAGAAAGAAGAAGAATATATTCATAGTATTACAGGACCAACTGTATCCCTGTTCTTTCAGACTAGAAAACAGAGATACAGCAAATTATAGTTGTGATTGTGTATGCCGTACCCACGGTCCACGAGTGCGGCCCCGTACAGCTCCGGCGTCTGCGTCACGCAGGCCGCCACAAGGAGGCCGCCGTTCGACTCCCCGTCAATGGCCAGTAGGGAGGGTTGAGTATAACGCTCTTGTATCAGGTATCGCGCCGCAGCTTGGAAGTCATCGAAAGAGTTTTGCTTGTTCAGTAACTGACCAGCCATATGCCATCTCTCTCCGTACTCCCTATTTATTCAAAAGGTGTTACTTTTATCACATAAAAATCACAATGTCTATAACAAAATTGTCAAACTATTTGGTTTACAAAAAATATGTAATGAACAATAACCATCGTGTTTAAATTCCAGCATTTAACATGGGGAGAAACTGTTTAGCAAACTCCCCAGCCACCAATATTACCCAAGAATTATAACATGATTAACCAGGAAAAAAAATATCTTCACGCCCATATCCCTGAAAAGGTAGGAAGAGGCACAACCAGGGCACCCACGACTAGCCGAAGACACTAAGTCCCATAATGTGATAGGTGGCAAGCCTATCGCCAACCGGGCACATATCAAGTTATTCTATTAGAAAAAAAAAATATCTTCACGCCCATATCCCCAGAGAGGTATGCAGAGGCACAACCAAGGCACCCGCGACTAGCTGAAGACACTAAGTCCCATAATGTGATAGGTGGCAACACTATCGCCAACCGGGCACATATCCAATCCCGTGCAACGTTTATTCTATTAGAAAATTGGAAAAACCCAATTCTCTTTTTGTTGCCCCACCTGGGATTCGAACCCGGGACCTCATGCAGTCAAGTCCAACAACTGAACCGCCAGACCACTGAGGCGACCAAGAATTACCTGTATTATTGTCAAGCAGACAAAGTAACATAAAACAGCAGAACGTTATTCCAACAAACAAAATTCAAAAACTCTATCAAAACTGAACGTATCGCCTCTGTGGTCTAGTCCGGTGTCGGACTTGACTTCTTGAGGTACCGGGTTCGAGCCCCGGGTCGGGCATAAAAAATAGAAAATGTGTATTTTCATTTTTCTAGTAAAAATAACGTTGCCTGGGATTGGCTATTTGCCCGGTTGGCTTGCCACCTATGTTATTACACAATTTATTATGACATGGAACTGATTTGATAGTGGAAGAGGAAGATAATAGATAATGGATTCGTATGGTTGCTGTATCTCAGGCAAAAGCACCGCCAACGCCCGTATAGAATTAGTCTATATAAAATGTACGAAAACTACAGAAAATATGAAAGAAAATATTCGCATGGCTCGTGTGGGCTAAAGCCGTGTTGTCACAGATTTTTTTTATGATATTGGAAGGCAAACAAGCAGACGGATTTCCTGATGGTAAGAAATTAACGCTGCCTAGAGACACTAAAGGTGGTAATGGTGCGTTGCCAACCTGAGGCCGGGATGTTAGGCCTCGAGCAAAAGTAAGTTTACCGGCTACCTTACCCTCCGAACCGGAACATGTCATGACGTTATGGCGGCAGGAATAGGTAATGCGGTGGTACCAATCCGGGTGAGTCGCTGCGAAATTCTACCACCTAGTCAGATGTCACGGTGTTAGTGACGATAAGCCTATGCTCGCCTTTTACGAGCTGTCTGGCAGGAAGGCAGATGGTATATTCTGCAATGTGCAAAGGAGCGCGGACCAACACCGAATACATACGACTATACGAGCAGATATCACGTCTCGTGTTATAATCCAATAGCGAAATCAATACCTACGCTACTTAAGACTTAACTAATGTTTACAATAATGTATTTGAAGAATCACAATTTAAAAGTTGGTAAAAATTCATAAAGTTTTACATTCAACGAACAAATGTTTACAGTTTTTTCATGAGTATTGAATATTGTGTAAATGTTGAGAGAAATTATTCAATTTTGTTTATTGAAAGTGCACAAATGAAATATTATTGATGAAATTAGTGCATCAGGCATTTCCTTGTTGCCGCCAAATCTCACAAGACGAGTAAGAAGGCCACCATTTTACCCAAGACCCTGACATGAATTTCTTCGGCGACCTACGACTAATTTTGAATCGTTTAAGTGATTTTGCGAAAGCGGGTAATTTGATGCAAGCTTCAACTTGAGTAATGGCAAATGCTAACGCTCTTGCCAAAAATTAAAAAAAAAATGAAAAGAAATTAATCTATATGAGTAAGTATATAAAGAGAACATTAATTATAAAGCGTCATACCCTCCTCCACGAACATTAGCTGTGGCGTATATACCATTAAATTTTTCCATAAAGACAAGACCCAAGATGCTTATGCCGGGAGACACTATGTAATTGAAACCACCATAGCCATATAAAAGCGTAGGATTAGATCCAGTTCTTAATAAATTCTGCAACAATAATTAGGAGTACTCATATAAATTGTTAGGTATATTGCACCAATGTCATCATCACCTCCCCGTGTTAGTCTGGGATACCTGTGTAGAATAGATCAGCCTTTCCCAAAGTGGGCGATAACGCCCCCTTGTGGGCGCTGGAAGCCTAGAGGGGGGCGGTATAAATATTGAAAAAAATGTTTTTTTTAAACTAGGCGCAACAAATATGTTATTGAGGTTATTGACAAGAAAAAAACGAGGGGGGGGGGGCGCTACAAAACAACTGATTTTCAAAGTGGGCGTTACATGAAATAAGTTTGGGAACCTCTGGATTAGATCATCTGCTTTCCTGCCAGGCAGCATCAGCAGTGGTAGAGTATGGTGCTGTAACAAGTCCGGGTAGGCATACACCGGTTTATCTATTTATTTTATAGTTTTATTTATTTTATAGTTACTTACATATTCCGGTCCGGAGGGAAGGGTAGCCGGTAGACTTGCACAATTGCAAAAAGACTTAATTCGAACCTAGTTAACCGATAACTCTGGCCACTGCATTACTCATTACTTTAACATTATACACACCCGAGCAGTCGCTTGCTTCGTGAATATAAAAGTTACTGAAATGTCTTCACTGGTCGTAGCGTGATGTGTATCAACTTGCCTGGTCAGGAACCAAACTGGCTTACCTTTTCCTAACGCCATGACTAGATTGTTGGCTAGACGAGCTGGTAGACTTGCACATTAGGTACCCTAATTTTCGTACATACGTATATAATACGTAAAAACTTTTAGCTGACAACATTGGGTTTATTTAGAATAAGTGAGTTCCGGTACCATCCTGTATTTAAAAGTGATTTGTACTACATACCTTGAAATGTTATAGGTTTCAAACTGTTATACACATACTACTTAGACATCCGTGTACGTATGTAATATGTGTGATGTCTTAAATTTTTGTCAAATGTTAATGATAATTTGAAAAATATCTTCAATCTCATATCCTGAAGAGCTAGGCAGGTGCACAACCAAGACATCCACGACTAGCCGAAGATACCAAGTCCCACAATGTGATAGGTGGCAAGCCTATCGTCAACAGGTCTCATATCAAATCCCGGGCAAAGTTAGAAACCCGGCCCAGACTGCCCGTCCCGGGAATCGAAACCAGGACCTCAAGAAGTCAAGTCAGACGCCGGACCGCTAAAGCACAGAGGCGTTAAACATTGTTATCGCCTCTGTGGTTTAGCGGTGCGGTCTTGGACTTCACTTCATGACGTCTCGGGTTTTTGATCGCGGGGTCAGGCGACAAAAATAAAATATGTTTTCTCATTTTTCTTATAAAAATAATTGTTGCCTGGAATTAGATATGTGCTCGGTTGGCGATAGGCTTGCAACCTTCAACAGATTTAAGAGTCTTTAAAAAAATGTTAAATGCAATGTTGGGCTTAACACCTTGGTCAAAGGACATCGACGCATTTGTGACATCCATGGCGTTTATACGGCTATGATCGTCTCTTAACGTTATAATAATCCCTTGCTTATTGTTCGCTGTTTCACCCTGTAAAATAGGGGGCTTTGGAACAAATGCTATTCGCTAGGTATTGAGGGAGTTTTTTTGATATTAATACATACTTTTTTAGAACTGATGTACATAGGAACACGCGTGCCATCTTTGCTTGTATAAAATACTTGTTTTGTTTCGTAAAGCGACTTATTAAATCCTTTTGGTGACAGATCTTTAAATACCTGAAAATAAGCAATATTAAATTTTGAAAATATTCCATGTTAGTGGGGCTTCTTCATCATTCGTCACGTGATTTATTGGTAAACAGTTTACTAAATGATATTTTGCTATCATTTCAAATAATCGTTAATAGGTACTAACCGACCTGGCGAGCTTTATATCGATTGATATTACTAACACTAAAGTATTGCTTTTTTTGGTTTTTCTCTTCATAAGAACATTCTCCTGACATTAACCGACTCAAAAAAAAGAATGATCCATCCATTCAAGCATGATGACCACGTGAAATGGAAAAAAAAAGAAAAGAAAAAAGTTAATTTGAACTTAGGTATAGAATACAGATTTAGTTCCACTTTAGTTCATTCTCTGAAGATCCCTACCAAATTTACCATTTCAAACTTCTTTAACACGGATAGCATGGAGTAAGATTTTCCTTAGTTCTTATCTATGGAGGTATATAAAAATCAATGCCATTTTTCGTTGTAATTTTATAACTCAAGAACGGGCTCACCTATCCAAACCAAAAGTTTAGGCTTTGTCCGGACTATTTAACAAATGGTTTATGTGAAATTTTATAAAATCGATCGAGTGGTTCTTCATTTATCACATTTCTGTAACAAATGAATTAAATAAATCGCGGATCATTTTGTTAATAGGTATTTTTCACTCAAATTGAAACTCTTCCGATGAGGATTATGCTGTCATATTAAGATTATTTTTCAGTTGTTTTTCTTTTGTTTGTTTTCTTGTTTTATGTCAATCATGCGGTCATTTCTTTCACAAATTATTAGGTATTAAGACTTGTCTACAAGTAATTTCTTTTTGGACGTGCTTCGATCAAAGCAAATTGTCAGCGATAATTATTGCTTTGTGTTTATATTTTTAAACATATTTTTTAAAACGAGCCGTCGGTGTTTTATTACGTTTACAGGCTTTATTTGAATTAAATACATTTGCGATAAATTTGTTATATTCCAAAGTGCCTCTTTATTACACATAGAATGCGTTTTAAAAAAAAATTAAAGACGTAAACAAGGAACAGCAGTTGATGGACATCCAGGCATTTTCGAAACAGATGCAATTGGGCGAATACATACAGTACCTACATCCAAACAATGCGATTGTTATTAGTTAACGTCTATAGCCCAAAATCATTTCAAGAATTGAGAACAGTTAACGGTAATTTGTGTCATACATATCATGAAGCATGTCAACTCTTGCATTTTTTGGAGGATAATGCACATTGGGATTCAACCATAGACCTCTAAGTATATGGACATGAATTATCTACGAAAAAAGCATGCCGTTGGCTACTAAATATGGCTGCCGTTCTGACATTATAAAACTGTCCAGAAAAAGTTGAGTTTCGATGTCGACACATGATCTATTAATGACGATTGTTAGTTACCTAAGTTTAGGTAAATAGATAAGAATTATTGAATAATTAATATCTTGTCCAAATATTCTTTTCTGGGAACGTAAAATAAAATATTGACAATTGTAACAGTAGGTACGTCACTATAAAATTGAAGACTCATTAATGTGCTCATTAAAGCGTTCTTGGCAAGCATGTGTTATCCATCCAGTAAAACCGTTAGGCGCCAACAGACCAAATAAAACGTAGTGTTGCCAACACATTCCTATTTCTATGAAATGAACCTTGTGCAATTTTAATAAATAATTAATAATATATAAAGAAGTGCCCTTATAAATTCCTATCTCTATATATTCAACACTCCATGATACATCTACTTCAGCTCATGCATACAAATAGGAATGCTATTTGCCATTATATTATCAACATGTATGCCATCAAATCCACTTGAATTATGGAAAAAATATAAACATTATATATGGCAGAAGATATTTTAATTCACATGCGTCATTATGCAAGAAATCCTGATTTGTTGATTACCTCGGAAATGTACAACGAAGCATTGATAATAACTAAAGATATGTGTCTAACAATTGCAAATTAAGCATTAGTACAATAATTAGGTATGACCGCGCCAAATCGCGAGATGCATGATTTGTTTGATCGTGAATTGCAACGTGAGCAAGATTTCAATTCTAACGATTTGCGTTTATTTGTACAATCTAATATAACCATATTGAATATTCAGAAAACCTATGAAACAATCATGCAAGCCGTTTCCAATGTAGATTATATTTTTAGATGCACCTGGTGTTACAGGTGTAGCGGCTATAAACTGTGTCGTCCGAGCTGCCAGTTAGTTCCCTACCCCCGACTCGAACGCGCATATCACCTGTACTATGGGAATTCGTCATATCTAAAATATAATTTATGATAGACACCTGTGGACCTTTTATTCGCCTCTGAATACGCAAGACCAAGGTACGGGCCTACCTCAACAAAGGCAAAACATTCGTTATATTACTGATTTTAGCCATAGACATATAGTTTTGACATCACGTATTGGTATATAGATTATGTATGTACAAGTAGATACGTACACTTTGTTGATACGGTTTTTTCCTAAGATCAACATGGTAGACCGTTTCTGTAAAGAATGAATGGAAATTGAAGAAAAATTCCTGTTCATCTTTTTTCGCTGAAATATGGTAGATGTTTCCAACTTCTAAGTGAAATTTGTGCAGCATTCTGCCGCTGTTGATATCATGTAGTTGTAGAACACTCTGGAAATAATTTGAACATTACTTGATTCTTTATATTTAACAGTAGCTGTTGCCCGCGTAGGTTATGGTCCCATAGGATAATTTTTTCGAGATAAAAACTAACCTATGTGTTAATTATAGTTACTCTCTATGTGTGCGCCATGTTTCATAAAAAGCGGTTCAGCAGTTGTTGCGTGAAGGACTAACAAACAAACATACAAACTTTTGCATTTATAATATTAGTAGGATGTTATGGTAACTACAAGACTTATTGTTAGTACTGACAAATTTTGGAGCATAATTTTGATAAAGATAAATTGCTTAGTATAATCAAAGACTTTATAACCTTACCTTATCTTCACGCCCATATCCCCGAAGTGGTAGGCAGAGGTACAACCAAGGCACCCACAACTAGCCGAAGACACTAAGTCCCACAATGTGATAGGTGGCAAGCCTATCGTCAACCGGGCACATTTCCAATCCCGACCAACATTTTTTTTATTAGAAAATTGGAAAAATCCAATTTTCTTTTTGTTGGTCGACCCGGGATGCGAACCCGGGACCTCATGCAGTCAAGTCCAACACCCGGACCGCTAGACCACTGAGGCGACTATATAATACTTACTTATATCTCGAAAATGGCACCAAGTTAAATAAAGAATAGTGAAGTATTTTCTTACTTAATATTTGCATAAAAATTACATTAATTACTCTAACTCCAAAGCAAATTATATATTTGTAAAAGTGTGTTAGTCAACGATACTTAACCGCGGCAAACGCGAGCCTCCTAATCCCAACCGGAAAAAAAAATTCAAAGGACACTACACTACAGTGTCGCCGCCGGTCTAGGCGACGAAGACCTCTCTTGAGCCCGGCGCCTAACGCCGAGCAACGAGCCGCCACTATTCCTCCACCTAGTCCCCCCAGTAACCAGAACCTTGTTGCTGGCGTTGTAGGGAACAGTCCAATCCATCTAAATAATGATGGCTCGAGCTGAGCACTCTGCTCGGTCTCTCGCGGTTTTTACAAATTCACCGGGAATTTGTAAAAACCGCGAGGTTGGCAACACATTAGTCATTAAAAAAAAGACACTAATACATAATATTAGAATAAAATAAAAAAAAACAAATAACCCCCGTTGAAACCTACATATTTGCAATCTTGAAAAGAACTGGTCCATCCGTTCAAAAGTTATGATATCAAAGCCACAGACAGACATACACACACAGAGACACGTCTAACATATATGGCCTCTCTTTTTCCATCGGGGATTACCAATTTAATTTTAATAAAAACTCGGATGCGAAAACACAGATATCAGTCTGCCCCGTCGGGAATTGAAGCCGATTCTCCTTCCTTCCTTCGGCCAGCGAGGGTATCGAAATGTGCAAATATTGCCGTTTAAGGTGGTCAGAAAGTCAGTTTAGTTTTCGATATTTTCATTTCATTATTATTTGTATATTCTATACAACCTCATACTATTGCGGTTTTGATTTATGACTTTTCTTATTGTTCTTACAGTGTAATGTGTGCGTGCGTGCGTGCGTGCGTGCGTGCGTATGTGTGTGTGTGTGTGTGTGTGTGT
>NJDC01000669.1:52606-64692 GCA_002245475.1 Calephelis virginiensis | reverse complement strand
CCAGCACAGCGCTCTCTTATCGAGTAAACTAACTTACCCTCACAAGCGTTAACCAGTTTTCCTTTTCGGGTTTCAGCAAATTTATTAGTATGAGTCTACAATTTGGTGCGCCCTTGTTTGTGCGAAATATAGCGTTTGAACCTTCATTGGTGACATACTGAAATAGAAATAAAAAGCTGATGTTTATAAATGTGTAATCGTATTATCAAAAAAAAATATCAAGTAAAAAGGGGCAGCAGAACATTTTTTAGTATTATTAGACTTTTGTCAATCTGCCTGTAAATGACCGCGGTTCACGTCGAATTTACTAAGCCAATGGTAACGAATTTTGGCTGGTAGGTATAACAATTTAGTGATTATATACCTACTCTTTGTTAGGAACTCTGTTTTTCCGAAGAAGGTATCATATACTTTTTATCCCGCTCAATAAAAGTGTTCCCTTGGGAGATGGGTACAAGTCAAAATGTTAATATAGGTAATTAATTAACAATGAGTCAGATTAAATTTATTCGTGTTTTGATTTACAGAATGTTCTTTTCAGATTGCCACGCCATTTTTTCCACAACACAAATTTTGTAGTTTAGAAATTACACACCTAACAACTCCGAAAACAACAACAAAATCCGAAATGAAAAGAAACATTTGAACGTGCAAGTCATCTTACATAGACATACACAACACAACAAAGTCCCCTTGGAAGTTAGGCAGAGACTATGAAGTGTCAAGTAAATGAAGTTCGCTGGGTCGATTAGTTAACAATATACCTACGTCTGTATCAAGTAGAAGTAGCAAGAAAGTTGATATCTGGATCAAAAAGTAAAGTATAATATCTGAGCATTTGGATGGTTGCAAAAGTTGTTTACGAAAAATTCTAAAATTTTTTAAACATTTTAATTTAAGATAATTAAAAATAGCAGCCTTGGATCTGTAGTGCTGCTGTGAACTTTAACTGTATACAGATAACCCAAATGCTGTTATAATTTTCAAACTATCGGAACGTTACTTTGAAATAACGGCTGCTGGTTCATGCGAACTGCCACGAGTGCTCCGTGGTACGTTCGCAACGAGGACCTGCATCGCGACCTCGATTTTCCCACCATAGCGCAGCATTTCAGAGAACTAACGGAACGTTACTTTGAAATAATGGCTGCCTGCCCGAATCCGGTGTTACCACCCGCGTGTGACTATACACCGGCCGCGAACGCGCCTACCTAAAATAGAAGACCCCGCCACGTGTTATCGGATCCTCCGGACCCAATAACCGCGGCAAACGCTGTACTCCCTCCCAACCCGAACACAAACTCACAAAACAACAGCTGCCGGTCTCGGCGAGGAAAACCTCTCTTGCGCCCGGCGCCTAACGCCGAACGACGAGCCACAACTACTCCTCCATCAAGTCCACCCAGTAACCAAAACGCAGCACCAAGTCGAGGTACGGTCTCCCGGGAGACAGCCCTTGTTAGTAGGGAACAGTCCAATCCATTTAAATAATGATGTCTCGGGCTGAGCACTCTGCTACCGGCTACCTTATCCTCCGAACTGGAACAAGTCAATGGTAAGCACTGACGTTATAGCGTCAGGAAAAGGCTAGGCAGTAGTACCAATCTAGGCGAGTCGCTACTAAACTCTACTACCTAGTAGGATGTCACGGTGTTAGTAACGGTAATCCAATGCTCGCCTTTTACGAGCTGCCTGGCGGGAAGGCAGATGATCTATTCTGCAAAGAAGCCCGGACCAACACGGGGAAAACACATACCTCGTACATTGCTCCAAATGTTTCCGCAATGGGCGTCAATGGCATATGATCAGTAATGTTCTGATACGTCACAAGATCGATGAAGTACAACATGTTTTCGCGCGTGTCCCTCACTGGATACACGAAAACCCACCGGCCACATTGCGATACCTCTGCGTTTCTGTAATTTTTTTTTACATAGTAGAATTACTATTAATATAATTACTATTTATATTATTAATAAATTTATATTATACTATTAATAAAATTAATATCATTGGGTGTAAGTCGTGTATTTAAAACATAAAATCCTCGTTGGCCGATCGGTTAGCGCACACGCCTAACTCCACCAGCATTCGCCGCGACTTGGGTTTAAGTCCGATGGGGTTTGTGTGGTGAATATAGATGTGTGGTCTGGGTGTTTATTAATATATTTTAATTATTTAAATTTATACTGGTTTAAGTTTCTCTATGTATTAGTATCATTGTCTAATACCCTTTTTAAATGTATTAATTATGGAGAGGAGAAGGTTCCTAATGAAGAAAAAAAAACCGTTAGTACAAACTCTTAGTAGCTGCTCTACATATATATACTATGTCATGCGATACGAAGTTTGACAGGTCCCCAGTCTAAGTCTAAGTTCTAAATATGAATATGCATTACCCTTAGTCACCGCATCACCTAATTATATTTTTGTTGTGTTAGTCGAGAGATGCTTTATATGAAAAAAAAGGTTGTCTGTAAAGTCAGTTTACTAATGATAATTGAACGTGACAACGTCATAAGAACGGAGACTGATTGTGCCTCTTTATCGCTGGTACCGCGCTCTCGCTTGCACTTCAAGCCTTAAATGGTACGCCTCATAGCGAGGTAACGCCGCACGAGTCATGGTTTTTGGTGTGTGCAGCCGGCTCCATCGAATTATAACACGTTGCCACGTCAAAAAGTCATTGATTGATCGATACCACGATGAAATCGCTCGGGTTTTTTTCCGAAGGGTGATGTGAAAATTCTCCGGAACATGTTTGTATGAGTAGATCAATGAATCTGGAGGAAGCTAGGCATCGAAATCTGTAAGAATTATGACATTTTGCTTTGCCTTCCCCCGTAATGGACTTGAGGTAATGATATGTACGTACGTGTATTATGTGTATATAAATCAATATTCATAGTTAGGATAGGACAAAGTCTGTCGGGTTAAAGCCAGTCTCATACAAATATATTAATTAAGAAGCAGGCAGAGCTGCAACAAGGACATGTACAGTAAGTCGATGGTATTTAGTCCGACAATAGCAATCCTAGCAATCCCCCGTGTTTTGTTCGTCCGGGTTCCTTTGCAGAATAGACCATCTGCCTTCCTGGCAGGCCGCTTGTAATAGGCGAGCATTGCATTACCGTCATTAGCACCATGACATATGGCTAGGTGGTAGAGTTTCGCAGCGACTCACCCGGATTGGTACCACTGCCTTAATTATTCCTGCCGCCATAACGTCATGACGTGTTTCGGTTCGGAGGGTAAGGTAGCCGGTAAACTTACTTTTGCTCGAGGCCTAACACCCCGACCTCAGGTTGGCAACGCACCATTACCACCTTTGGTGGTATCAGGAAATCCGTCTGCTCGTTTGCCTTCCAATATTATAAAAAAATCCTATTGCCGATCGGGCACTTATCCAATTGGTAGCGTTGTTTGTATTAGAAGTTGATAAAATATATTTTGAATTACCTAGGGTACAATCGAACCTGGGATCTCATGTAGTTAACGCCAACACCTTACCACTAGACCACAGAGGCGAGTACAATGCTAGTTGTCAAAAAAATACCGAAATATTTGCAACCCAATCAATATCTGCCTAATAGCAAGTTCAGGTATAAATTATAAAATTAGTCATGTTAAACAAATTATATCGAACCCCAAATGAAGATATCTAAATGTTTATCACACAAATGCCCGCCCCCGTCGGGAATCGAAACCGAGCGTCGCTATTGGTCGTTGAAGTTAGGAGTGTAGGCTAAAACCCTCGACCAACGAAGCTGTATCATAGCACTAACATTAAAAAAATAACATAACCGCGATAAAACATCAAAAACATAAAACCGCATTGCAATCGTTTCAACCAAACCATTCAAAATACACACACACACACACGCACGCACGCACGCACGCACGCACGCACGCACGCACATACATACATACTTACGCATCAATTTTACAACATCCCTCGTTTTCATATTTTCATTCGGGGGTTTAAAAAAGGAGAAAGAGAGATCATATTGCTTCTAAAATTTGAATCAAAACATTAACCGCCTTACCACAAAAAATAGACGTTTGTTTAACTAAACACTGTCTAAAATTGACATCCTACCAATAACATGCTGTACGTGGAAATCAATTTGAGACAGTGTTTATTGAAATATGTGTTCAACGAGTGTTTAAATTTATATTTAGTAAGACGGATAATATTTAAATGTAGAATGTTAGATACTCGAGGAGTTAAAAGTATCAAAGAAATATGTATGAAAGTATGTTAAGTTTTTCTATTTTCTGGATGTTTCATAATTTCCAACAGTACTTACACTCTCCAAAATGGTTGTTCCGGGAACTCTGCAACAACAATATCCTCCTGTTGCGACGTGTTCAGACGATGATACACCAGTTTATGGTATCGGTCTGCCACTGGCATGGTACTGTTATCTTGATCCTTTTTTTCGGGATAACGCTACAAAAAGAACTAAAATATGTATTGGATAAAACAGCGAAAATGCACGGCTCTAATGAGAGTGAGCCAACTAAGGCTTATAGACATCATGGATGTTTCAGGTTCTTCGCTGTTATATGGTCAGGGTATTAGTCAACCACCATATTATATATACTGCGGTAGCAGGGGCGTAGCAAAGATTCTGTACAGAGGCAGACAGACCTACACACCTAGAACAAGGCTATGGTTTTTATCCTATAAGTATAAGGATCAAGTAAAAAGTATCTTTACCATCTTTACAACGGAGAGATGCCTCGCTGGCACATTATGCGAAAGATAAAGCCGAACTTCTAGGCTCCCTTTTTGCTTCCAACTCGACTTTAGATGACCATGGAAACACGCCGCCGACCATCCCGCGGTGTGAAGTGTCTATGCCAGAAATAAAGTTTCTACAGAGTTCAGTGCGTAGAACACTTATTTTATTGGACGTCAACAAGTCGAGTGGGCCCTATGGTATTCCTCCGATTGTTCTCAAAGTGTGTGCTCCTGAGCTGGCACCGGTTTTAACGCGACCCTTCCGGCTCTCCTATTCATCAAGCATTGTACCGAATTCATGGAAGACCTCTTTAGTACACCCGATCCCTTAAAAAAGGTAACCGCTCGGATCCGTCCAATTACCGACCTATCGCTATAACTTCCTTGTTTTCCAAAGTTATGGAATCCATAACAGACTGCCAGCTCTTAAGGTACCTAGAGGAGGACCAGCTGTTAAATGATCGTCAATACGGTTTCTGTCGTGGTCGTTCAGCTGGTGATCTTTTGGTTTACTTAACACACCGATGGGCGCAAGCAGTCGAAAGCAAGGGAGAAGCATTGGCTGTCAGTTTGGACATAGCGAAAGCCTTCGATCGGGTGTGGCACAAGGCGCTTCTATCGAAGCTTCCTTCTTACGGTCTTCCTGAGAAATTATGTACATAGATCACTAGTTTTTTGACGGGGCGTATCATCAAGGTCGTTGTCGACGGTGTGTGCTCGGAGTCCAAACCTGTCAATGCTGGTGTTCCCCAAAGCTATGTGATTCCTCCTACTTTGTTTCTTCTGCATAACAATGACATGTTGCAAATTAGTGACACTCATTGCTATGCAGACGACACTACTGGGGAAGCCTTATACTTTGGCCGAAATAATATATCGCGGGAACATGTCATCGAGAGCCGGAACCAACTTGTATCTAAAATTGACAATCATTTGTCTGAAATTTCATTTTGGGGCCAGCAGAATCTGGTGCAATTTAACCCTAACAAGACACAAGTTTGCGCGTTTTCCGCTAAAAAGACTAAATTTTTCGCATCTCCTCGATTTGAGAGCAATTCCCTTACTGCCACAGCCTGCATTGGTATACTCGGCGTTGACATTTTAAGTAATGTTCAATTTCGTGGTCATCTGGAGGACAAGGCTAAATTAGCCTTTAAATATTTGGTGTGCTCAGTAAAGCGAGACAGCATTTCAAGCCGACCCATCGCTTACAACTATATAAAGAGCAAATTCGACCTCATTTGGAGTACTGTTCTCAACTCTGGGCAGGGGCTCCACAGTACCAGCTTCTTCCGTTTGACCGCATTCAACGTAGAGCATTTTGAATTTTCAATGACCGGGCAATTACCAATCGGCTTGATTCCTTAGCGTTGCGTAGAGATGTTGGGTCACTAAAGTGTTTTTTACCGCATCTATCGTGGGGAATGCTTTGAGGATTTGTTTGGTTTAATTCCAGCTGCTGATTTCCACCTTCGGAAACTTGCCAATTTTTTTGCTTAGTTTTTCACAAAATCTTTTCTATCAATTTCTCAAATTTTTCTTAAACAAATTTCTTGTCTTTTCTCAAAATATATAGTCCATATAAAAGGCTTTCGGTTATTTGGAAATTTTCAGTTCTAAGATAACGCTTTTCTTTGGGTCACTACGTCCTTGTGTAGACGTAAGCCTTTATTTCCTTTCAAGAAAAAAGGAACCTGTCGGTGTGTATCAAATCATATAATAGAGTCTGCTAATAAAATGTTTTTATACTTACAGAATAAAATATTCCTTTTGCATCACTTGTCCATTGTATTAAAGTAAATTTCACCCACTCCAATACTTCAGGATAATCTTTACCTATAAGAAATTACAAAGATATTTAAAATAATAAATATTTACACGTATTTTAAACTTACAATTAAGTACATACATATTATAACGCCAAGTCCCTTGCGTAGTATTTAGAGAGTACCGAATGCCGAGTACCACCATTCCTACATTTTCTACAGATATGCCTAGCTTCTTCATATTTCAGCCTTGAACCATACTCAGCAACATACTAAGTTAATATATCATATTAATTTTAAACCTTTTACAATGTGTTTTTTATAAAAATGAATCCCCATTTCACTTGATCAACACATGACATCGATCAACAACGGATGCACCAATTTTGCCAAATTTTTTGTTGTTTTATTTACTGGAGAAGAGTCATATAGTAAAAGACGGGTTGCACTCCGGGAGTGCAGGCAGAAGTGAAAACTTGAATATTAACGTTGTGCATTTTTGATATTTTAGAATGGTTAGGGAATAATTTTGCACGAAAAGCAATTCTTATGAATTATTATTATGAAAGTAATATAATTTATGTGGTAGAATACAACATTCATTTAATGCGCTATCGTACACAAACATGACAACACGAAAATTCACGCAAGCACCCCGCGCCATGTTACGAATTTTCGATCAGGTCACGTGCCATTCCAAAATTCTTATTTTTCTCTGCAGTAATTGAATGAATACAACACACGAAAGATTAGTGTATGTAATTAGTGTACCGATACATTTTTTTATGACAATGGAAGGCAAACAAGCAGACGGATTTCCTGATGGTAAGGAATTCACGCCGCCTAAAGACACCAAAGGTGGTAATAGTGCGTTGCCAACCTGAGGCCGGGATGTTAGGCTTCGAACAAAAGTAAGTTGACCGGCTAACTTACCCTCCGAACCGGAACACGTCAACGGCAAACATTGGACGTTATGACGGCAGGAATAGGTTAGGCGGTGGTACTAATTTGGGCGGGTCGCTACGAAACTCTACCACCTAGTAGGATGTCACGGTGTTAGTGACGGTAAGCCTATGCTCGCCTTTTACAAGGTGCCTGGCAGGAAGGCAGATGGTCTATTCTGCAAAGAAGCAACACGGCATATTATATTTAGCATTTAAAAAATTGTGTTATAGTACCCATCCGAAAAGAAAAATACACTTTTGGCATTTTTTTAATTTCACCCGATCTACCTACCATTTTAAACGAATTACTTTTTAACAGGTTACTGTACCAGGATATAGGTATTGAAATGCTATTATCATAATTTATAATTTATTCAAATTATACATATGGGCAGTGGGCTGAGCTTTGAAGAGCTCTTCCTCGAATCATTTTGTATGAAAGGTTTTTCACTACATCCTGATTGTGCGGAATACATGTTAGCTATTTATACCAAAGATTCACATCAGCTCAGGTAGGTTACCAACCTACCTGAGCTGATGTGAATCCTTTTGCGTTTGTAATTTTGCGACTAAGACAAACTCCAGACCAAAACGCGATAGTGGTTTCCACTCTAATTAAGGTAGTATCATCTTAAAATGTAGAGTTCTTCTTTAGGTACGTTTGTCACTTAACTCCTAAATCATAAATCATTTATTTTTTGCTCGGACACATGTTTTATCTGGTCTTAATAATATTAATACGAAGTCCAAATGTTTCGCCATTTATATAGCATGCAAGTATTTTAGTATCTAAAAGATTTGTTTGAAATCTTACTAATATCATAAGTGCGAAATTTTGTATGTATGTTTTTAACTCCTTCTTGCAAAACTGCTGAACCGATTGTCATGAAATTTGGCACTTACTTGGGTAACTTGATTTAACATATAGGATAGTTTTTATCTCGAAAAAATTTTCACGTGGGGGCCATTAACCGAGCGGGAAATGCAGCGGGCAACAGCTAGTTTTACATATACTCGTATGTCAACGGGTTTCTAGACAGTTTGAATACATAATTGAAAGAAAGAAAGAAAATATGTTTATTTGCGGAATATGCGTGTTGAAGTTGTTACACAATTATTTAAGCTTTCCAACATATTCTACCACATTATGGTGTGCAAATATTTTAATATCTGTAAAAGTACCTAATTATTTAATTATGATGATTTAATGTTCTTGTAAAAATGTTTTTTTTTTATATTTATTATTATTAAACTATAAATTACAAACAATTTTAAAATGTAAATAATTTTAACCCTGTCTACCGTAAGCTACCACCGTTTCCAAGCCTAGCCAGTCAGGAGAAGAAACGTCGAAACAAACTCTCCCAAATTGGAAACGGTAGATGGGCCGTGGGCGATGGCAATGGTGTCGGTGTATTACAAAATTAAGGATGTGTGAGGCTAGGTGACATATGGAACTGAGACTTGGCCGTTAAACGTGGGCCTCTTGAATAAGCTTAGCGTCGCTCAGCGTACTATGGAGAGAGCTAAGCTCGGTGTTTCTCTGCGTGATATGATCCGCAAGAGAACGAAAGTAACCGGCATAGTTCAGAGAGTTAGCAAGCTGAAGTGGCAATGGGCAGGCCACAATGCTCGCAGAACCGCCAACCGCTGAAAGGTTCTCGAGTGGCGGCCTCGCACCGGAGGACGTAGTGTTGGACGACCTCCCACCCGGTGGACTGATGACCTGGTCAAAGTCGCGGGGAGTCGCTAGATACAACCGGCTGGTGACCGTGACTTGTGACACTCTTTGCGTAGGTCTATGTACAAGCAGTGGACATGATGATGAGGCTAGGTGAGCTACTTTAACATAAAAAAAATAAAAGACCTGTAGCGGTATCTCGGAAGTGAATGGTGAGCCAATCTGATCCACTAGCAGAGAGACTATATGCAACAACATTTCCATCCTTACTGAATTGCAAATTGTTCATAGATGTCGTCCCGTCTTCAGAAAATTTGTTAGCATCTATGAATACTTTTGGTGCATCGTGTAAACTGTTTTGGACATATATGACACTGAAAATGTAATATTTTAATTAATAATAAATAAATAATAATAAATAAATATAACTGGACAAGTTACACATATTGAATCAAATCCCAAAGTAAGCAAATTATATGCTTGTGTTATGGGTGTTAGTTAACGATTCTAAAAAATAAAATTCTTTTACGCATTCTCTTTATTTTGGGTTTGCTGGAAGAATTCTCTTTCAGAGATAAGCTCGCCTTTTGTATAATTTTACATATTAACATGTTTCTTGATTTTGTTTGTGTACAATAAAGATTTAGAGAAAGAAAAACCCAGGCCCGGAAATGCAGACATCTAAATGTTTATCACAAAAATGTCTGCCCCCTTCCGTAATTCTCGCGGTTGGTCAGTGTGGTAAAGCATGTACGCTTAGCCACTCGACCAACGAGGCGGAAAATGTTTATTTTTAATTTTCAAGAAATTGCTTTTGTAGAAAAAGATGTTGTCGGTTTTGAAGCTAACATGGATATCGGCTTCGAATAGCAAATACTACAGTACCTAGTAGTATCGAATAATTACGTCGAATCATAGTTCTTGATAAAAAAATGTATGTTCGCTGAAAGAGTGCACATACACAACCTACTTCTAGTTTTAAATTTTCACTGACTAATAATAACTAAATTGAAAATAGTGAGTTTCATTTTTATAGTTACTTTAGTTTACTAAAACGAAAATATTTAAAATGAATTTAAAGTAATTCGTAAAGTACAAGCAGCATTGGGACGTATATAAACCGGTTACTTGTTCGACTGTAGGTTCATAATTTAGATAAATACTATTTTGTAATTCAAATTTTCAATAAATATATAGTGAATTGTAAAATTGGTTATAACTACAGTTATGTTCATAGATTTAGTACATACACATACTAAATCTATGGTTATGTTACAACATAATTATAATCACTTACTTCTGGTTCTGTAGTCCATTATTTTTCGAGATATAGTATTTATTACCGACTTGCATAGGACTACTGTATCTAGGAACATTGAACAATTCAGCTATTCTTTGAGTGATTTTTTCTTTTATAGGACAAGAGTCTAAATACGGCTTCGAAATCTTATTTTGTGCTGCTATAAAAGCTTTTGTTTCGTCAGAGGTGACATCCTCTAACCAACGGTAGGGGTCAGCTACCTAAATAAAAAATTCAATCTAAAAAATTGGATGATATTGGAAGACAACCACAAGGATTTCTTGATGGTAAGCAAATTAACGCGTCCTAGAAACACACACAACATAATGGTGCGTTGCCAACCTGAGGCCGTAATATTAGGCCTCAAGCAAAAGTAAGTTTACCGGGTACCTTATCCTCTGAACCGGAACATGCCAACATCAAGCACTGACATGGTGGCAGAGATAGTTAAGGCGATAGTATCTACCAAGCCGGTCGAGTCGCTGCGAAACTCTACCACACATCACGTCACACGTCACGATATTAATGACGGTAATTGATTGTAATTGTAATTAAAACGGTAATTGAGAAGGAAAAATTATCAAAATACATAGACTTGGCTCACAAGGCGACCGACACGTGGGATGTTTCGTTTCAGTAAACGATCTTATAGCGAAGAGTCTCGACCAACATCTTAAGAGACTCGCTCTGCAACCCTGGGTCAAGAGCAAGATTCAGGAGTCAGCAATTTTGGGTACGGCCCGCATTGTGCGGAGATTCGTCAGTTTGTCTCCCTGAACACTGACGGTTTAGTTGTGAGACCACCGTGTTTGGGATACTATTTTTTATGTTTATATTTTTAATATATTTTTTGTTTTAAATGTATAAACTTAGAAAATAAGAAGTAATGTTAATAAATGATAATAATAACAATAATAAATTATCTTTATTTCATACAAACCTACAAGAGGCACTTGTGACGCGTCTATATAATAATATAATAAATAAATAAATAAAACGCGGCCGCACACTGACAAGATCCGGCAAGAAACTCAACGGGCTTGTCTTATTTCTTATTTTAAAATATGTTTACAATAATTAATGTATTCATTACATTAATTATTGTAAACATATTTTAAAATAAGAAATAACATTATATTAATAAGAGATTGGCATGAGGAGCAATTAATCCCAAGCAGTCTTATCAGCTAAATATTAAATATAAAAATATTCAGCAATGTTATTATAACATGCTTCATCTTAATATAGGTATATAAATTACGTGCCACGTTGTTTGTCCGCGATGGACTCCTAAACTACTTAACCGATTTGAATCAAATTTGCATACTGTGTGCAGTTTGATCCAACTTGAAAGATAGGATAGCTTACATCTAAATTTATAATCAAAAAAATGAACATCCGAGCGAAGCCGGAATAGGCAGCTAGTATAATTTAAATTTAACAAATTGCTTAAATTTATTAATTGGAAGTTCTTTCATATAATTGAGTAGTTTATTGTAGAACTGTATACATTGGACCATGAAAGAAAGTAGTAGTAAGCTTGGTACGCTCGCTTTTTACAAGCTGCCTGATTTTATGTCAGATCAATTTCTTAAAAGTATCATATTTAAATAATGAGTAGAGTACTTGATACCTTGATGCCAAAATA
>NJDC01000669.1:13167-34386 GCA_002245475.1 Calephelis virginiensis | reverse complement strand
GATTGGTACCACCGCCTTACCTATTCCTGCCGCTATAACGTCATGATGTGTTCCGATTTGGAGGGTAAGGTAGCTGGTAAACTTACTTTTGCTCGAGGCGTAACGTCCCGGCCTCAGGTTGGCAACGCTCCATTACCACCTTTGGTGTCTCTAAGCGACGAGAATTTTTTACCATCAGGAAATCCGTCTGCTTGTTTGCCTTCCAAAATCAAAAAAAAATATACCTAGTAACTGTTGCTCACGGCATTGTCCGCGTGGTTAATGGTGCTACAGGAACACTTTGTCGGGAAAAAAACTATTGTATGTGTTTATCCAAGTTACCCTCTACGCGTGTGCGTAATTTCATGAAAATCAGTTCATTAAGTTTTTGCGTTATGGAGTAACAAACAAACAAACATACAAACTTTTGCATTTATAATATTAATTAAAATTAAATTTTAAAAAATTAATTTTTATTATAAATATATAAAATTCTCATGTCACAATGTTTGTTCCCGTACTCCTACGAAACGGCTTGACGGATTCTCACGAAATTTTGTGAGCATATTGAGTAGGTCTGAGAATCGGCCAACATCTATTTTTTATACCCCTAAGTGATAAGGGTATTTTTTTTACTAAAATCACATTAAAAATATAGCAAAACAATATCTGCCGGGTCAACTAGTCAGATTTAAAAATCAATTGCTTTTCGTTAGCCTCGCTAAAACTCGAGAATTTTGGTTTTGAATATTTGTTCAAGTACAGTGAAGGTTCAAAGGATAAGAAAGAGGGAAAAACTGCGAGGGAACTAAAAAAAATATTTTTTTCTTATAACAAACTGAACAGATGGAAATAAATTCGCCAAGACAGCGAATTCTGTATAAAAGTATAAGGAACTGTGCTTCAAACTACTTCTTTCAGGATTATTTTCACTATAAACAATGTGAAACGGACAACGTGAAAGCGCGGGTAATTGAAATGTCAATTTTTTATGTTCAGCGAATAAGCATTCGGCTTTCCTGATGATTAGAGACAACCGCCACCACAGATGTTACAGGTGCGTCGCTGTCTTGCGGCCGGGGTAGATGACATTTGTGCAAGTCTACCGTCTACCCTACCCGCCAGACCTGATCATGACAGTCATTATAGGAATAGATAAAGTGGTGGATCCTCGCCTCTTGCGAGCTACCTGATAGAAAGGCAGATGGTCCTTTCTACAAGCTACCACGTTTTGTTTAAGCTACCGTCAACAATGGCGGTCCGCTGACTTAAATCTATCATAGACCATCAATAGGGTTGGGAAATGTCTAAAGATTTATTGAACGAGTACGATAAACTAAATTAAATGAATGTTATTTCCGTCACTACTATCAATCTCTACTAATTATTGTGAAATTGTGTTGTTGTCTTTCTTTTCCGTTTTTGTAAGATCACTAATAGCTTTCACATGAGATAAGTACCAGTAAGTAGATAATTGAACTACTGGAGATTACAAGTCTACAACTTACAAAGGTTTTTTTCGGGAAAAATTTTCTAATTTTTAAGTAGAAAACAGGTTTTAATAAAAAAGTGCCGTGGATGTGTGAAATATCGGTGACTTGCGTAAAAAAGATGTAGAATAAGAACATATAGGCAACAATTTGAAAAAAAAAATTGGTACGCGAGCAAAGCTACGAGTGGAGTGCTAAGCTAGACTTGAATATAGGAAACTCGTGTGACCATGTTTGGGATAAGCAACGAAGTTTTCAAACGGATTTTGTTCAAGTTTCGTTATTATCTGTAATTTATCCAACTTAAAATACGAGACAATGATTATACTGATGTCTCAAGGGGAACTCCCTAGTACAGAGCTGAAGTTTAATACGCTAGCAAAGCCATGGGTAATAGCTAGCTATTACCGCACTAATAAAGTATTCATATAACAAATGCCTTGCCCCAGAAATATTATTAAATTAGTGTGGTCAGTTAATATTATGCCCCCGAATGTGGGGAGACTTTCCATAGCATAGTATAAAGTACAATTTCATTCGTCAAATATCTTCAAATATTGACACAGTTCTTCTAGAAATGTTGCCAAAGTAGAAAAACTAAACAAAAAACTATGTAACTGTGATATTACGTTTACCAAATATACTAAATTTTAATGATACTGCTACAGAGATTACATAATATACAATGTTTTTTTACGTCTAATTACAAACCACTTTCAAATCTAAAACAGAAACATACGAAGGACCCTCCCTGTCCACTCTTCTGGTGTTAACAGTCCTGTTGAAAACAATACAATAGATAGAACCAACGTAGTTGATTCTAAGGTCTATCCTAAACCACCACGATTTTTTAAAGAGATCGGAAAGCAGGATTACATTATGTGACGACAGATAATATATATCACCAATAGACAAAAACGTTGGTATTAACGCGTTGCCAGCGTTATGCTAGGGATTTAAGCTTCTTTCGTGAGAATAAGCTTACCAGCTAACTTACCTGCCAGCCCGGAACACGACAGTTGCAAGCAATGATATTACGTTAGATATTAGTACCAATCCAAGCAAGTCGCACACACGATCTGCAACTTTTAAAGAACACGGTGCTAGTGACATATATTTATTTCTCGTCTCATAAGTGCTGCTTGAGCAGGAAAAGCTAGTTGAAAGTCTGTCTTCTTTTTACATAATCAAATAAGTGCTTACATTCTCCATAGTGGTTCCTCAGGGAATTCCACAACGATGACATCTTCGGACTGAGGTGTGTCCAGTCGGTGGTAACATAGCTTCTGGTCGCGGTTCACCTCCGTCTCCGATCCGTCCGCTTTACCAGTTACTTCAGGGTAACGCTATAAATTAAATAAACCTTTACAAAAAAAAAAAACGTTTACAAAAACTAAATGAAAGTAAATATCTATTTAAAAGATATCAGAGTAACGGGTTCTGGTGACCATTCTTTTATATCCGGAAAACGACAAGGAGTGACGTTATTACAGTTATATAATGATAAATTTCCTTCAACAAATTACAGAAAATAATCTAACCTCAAAGCAAGCATACAATATGCTTGTGTTAGGTGTTGGTCAAAGACACCAATACATAGAAATACTTAGATACCAACACAAATTTAATAAGCACACCCAGATCCAGAAATGCAGACATCTAGCCGTTCAACATACAAATGCCTGCCCCCATCGGGAATCGAACCCAAGTCGATGGAGTTACGCGTGTACAGTTTGCGCAAAAATTTAAATACTCCCCGAAGGCGTAGGCAGAGGAACAACCAAGGCACCCACAACTAGCCGAAGACACTAAGTCCTACAATATGATAGGTGGCAAGCCTATTGTCACAAGGGCACATTTCATCGCGCAACATTTTTTTAAATAGAAAATTGGAAAAATCCAATTTTATTTTTTTTGCCCGACCAGGGATTCGAACCCGGTACCTCTTGCAGTCAAGTCCAAAAACTAAACCGCTAGACCACAGAGGAGATAATAAATAGATAAGGTCACATATACACCTGTTAACCTTTCGTTGTGACTTTCCTTACATGTGTGACCTAATCCTAGTCAGGGTTGTCACATGGTGGATATGCTAATTAAAAAGATGATACTTATTTTAAATAATACAAAATACTATCTTACACCGCGACTTCACCTGTGATTTAGTTAAGGTTAAGGAGTTAAGTTTCTAATGCGTTTTTTAATTTATTTATTTCATTATACAAGAACACCTATAGATACCATGGATGTTACAGATGCGTCGCTATCCTTACGCCAGCATAAAAAGCTTCTTTGCAAATCTACCTGTCACCCTACTTGATCTACCAGACCGGCACAGTGCGTCTTTTACTTCAGACAGATGGTCTATTCTACTCGGCAGACCAGAATCAACAAGGGAAAAACCCTACCCTTCAAAACCGTAAACCAGGCGTGTCATTAGACTCGATCACCTCTACTAATACAATCTAGCAATCTAAGTCACATTATTCAACTACAGGGCAATGGGTTCGTCGCGTTCCCATACAAAGATGTTCTCTTATTTCTTTACATTTAAAGCAAAGAATAGCAGTAAAAATATGTATATGCTTACTGAGTAAAATAGTCCTTTATTATCCTTTGTCCATGACATAGTAGCGAACTTAACCTTCTCCAACACTTCCGGATAATCTTCCCCTGAGGAAAATACATACAGTTATAGTACTTTGTTTTTTTTTCATATATTTATGTGATAAGACAGTAAACAGTCATAAGGGCCTCTCATGATGGCTAGAAAACTTTTTTTCCACTGATGACTTCTTTGTGCTTCTGTTAACAAAACCTTGTTATATGGAGATTTTGGTTTCGATTACAGCAGCGGTCGGCAACCTTTTGGCAGGCAAGGGCCACAAGGCGGCAAAATAAACTTAAAGGTGGGCCACACTTGTAATTTTTACCTTAGAAGCCCGTTATACCTATGTATAATTGGTCAAGAGAAAATGAAAATGTGCAGAGAGAAGCGCGTTCTTAAGGCTGAATCTACACTATACGCCTTATATTATACGGTCAAGCGCGAAACGTTCATGAATATATTTATATTTATAATATAAATAAATTCATTATTATATTTTCTAAATTATTTTCAAGACATTCACGAGCCGCAAGAAAGACGTCGGCGGGCCGCATGTTGCCGACCGCTGGATTACAGCTGCAGCATAGATATGATCACAAATTCAAAAATGTTCAATAACCCCCTCAAAACCTATCCGTAATGTAACTAAGAAACAACTCGACTATCGGCCAATATTAGTAAATACCTATCTAAGGTAGATCAGTTGCCGAGCAACCACTGCTTTTTTTTCAAAAATTAATAAAAATATCTTAGCAACAAAAGTCTAAAAGTCACATCTCTATCTTTATAGATATTTATTAATATTGGACGATTTCGAATTTTAAACAAAAATTTGGCATCGAAATCGATCTATTCGTTTAGGGTTTGTTATGCCACAAACAGACACAGACAGGTCAAACTTATAACACTCATCTGTTTTCGCCAGGGGTTAATAAAAAAGTGATTTTATATATTTCTCGTTCGTAATAGCGCCCTGTACCGCAATTTAGTCACCTATCCTTAAATATTTAGGACAGGTGCCTGATCGACATTCTTGTAACATACAAATATAATAATATTCACAAGGTGGTCAAATTCGAACACTTTTAAATGTTTTTTTTTGAATTCTCGGCATAAATATAAACTACTTTAGGCCAGACCATAATATAAATGAGTTTAAAAAGTTTTTATATTGTGTACTATACTGCGCGAGCCACCCCTCCAGAGAATTTAACAGTACCTGACATAACTGCAGTGACTTTGCTATTTCAAGAATTTCAATGGTAGTAATAAAAAGTCTGGAAAAAGCACTATAGATGTAGACCCGGGATAAGCAAATTATTGTAATATGGATGGCCATCAACACTTACATATTATCCTATTAATATTATAAATGCGAAAGTTTGTACGTTTGTGTGTTATTCCTTCGCACATAAACTGTTAAACCGATTTTCATTAAATTTGGAACACACATAGAGGGTAACTTAGAGTAACATATAGGATAGTTTTTATCCCGAAACAATGTTCCTGTGGGAGCACGCAGGTAACGCCGCAGGCAACCGCTAGTATTTTTATATATGTATTACCTTTTTTATGTTTAAGACAGTGAAGAAAATAAATATAGTGGTATAACAGACAGCCTTGGCAGACACCATAGATCAGATGTTACTGGTTTTTTTTTCTTCTTTACAGACGAGATTTTAGGCCACACGGGATTGTCTACAGGTTTCCCAAAACGACAGCACGGAATAAGATAATGGCGTGCACTGATACTATAGCAGCAAGATTAAGTAACTACCGCTCCGTAAGAGCTGCTGCATAGCATTCTATCAGCTGGTTTTTTTCACTTTTGCTTTCTGCCAGACACAATGACAATTTCTTATATTTACTATCTGATTGGGAAGCATATCTACAGAAGATTTGACAAAATTTAAAATAATTTTATATAAAAAAATAACTAATATCTAAGACTCGCTCTGTACGTTAATCAGGTTTGTTTTTTTTATGACATTGGAAGGCAAACAAGCAGACGGATTTGCTGATGGTAAGAAATTCACGTCGCCTAGAGACACCAAAGGTGGTAATGTTGCGTTGCCAACCTGAGACCGGGATGTTAGGCTTCGAGCAAAAGTAAGTTTACCGGCTACCTTACCCCCGAAACGGAACACGTCAACGGTAAGCACTGAAGTTATGGCCGATATTACCGAAAGTAGTAGTTATTTATCGGAAATAAATACCTGTAGCTACGTCCTTCAAATGTATCGTGATCCAATCAGACCCACTGGCCGAGAGACCGTACGCGAAGGTAGATCCATCCTCTGTAAACCGACTTCCCGACAGCGCGATAGTTCCATCCTCGGACAGAGTGTTCGGGTCTAAGAATACTCTTGGTTCACCATTAAGGCTATCTTGGACGTACATAATGCTAGAAGATTAAAAAAAAAAACGTACTTTATATCCTTCATTGTCGGCACTTGGTAGAATTTCATTGTACACACACTTTACATAACTTGCAGTTGGTATTCCTACGCTGAGAGTAGTTTAAGCCCTGATTATGCTGTAAAAAGTGAAGCCAGTTGGCTGAAGTGTATTGTGGAAAAGGACACGTGTTATTTGACAAATGTGTAAAGCACACTTTAGCCGTAACAAATTAAACTGGAACTGAAGTTTTCTATAACCTTTTTTTAACATATACGAAAACACACATAAGCGGTCGGATTTTTTGAATTTAGGTATTTGTCTCAAATATAAAAATAACAAATATGGGAAAAGTGCGTTGCCAAACTTAAGCTGGGATGTAAGCTTTGTAAGTTTACTAGATAAATAAATTAAGTCAATGACGAATACTGACTAATAAACACGAGCAATTGCGTAAGTATATTATGTTGGTAATCATTTATTAGATTTTCCAAAATTAAAGATACATAATAGTAGAGTCAGTCCGTTCTTGGAAAATCCTGTTAGATGTTCCATTATAGCATTGACCTCTAAGTATATGGACATGAAATACCTACGAAAAAGCTTGCCATTGCCTACTTAATATGGCTGCCATTCTGACATTATAAGGCTGTCCAGAAAGAGTAGAGTATCGATATCGATACATGATCTATTAGTGACGATTGATAGTTAAATTTAGGTAAATAGATAAGAATTTCTATTTACCTACCGAATGAAATTGCAACTATCAACTTACTTAGTGCTACTCAATTGGCTTATAAATAGGAAAATGTAATGAAACGTAAGAAATAATATTTATATGCTTTTCACGAGCTTTTTTTTACATTGTGGCATGTGAGCATGTCGTTATCTCATTCGGCGTACACAAGAGAGAAAAAAAAAAGAAAAAGTTTGTTAAAAAGAGACAAATAGATGTTGTTAAGTTATATGTCGATTCCAATGGTATTTATACAACTAAATTTGCTATAGAACATTGTTACACTTCTTTATATATTCCTATTTCTATGCATTAAAAATAAAATTAATTTATTTCTATGCATTATAGTGAGGGGTCCCTATTTGCCCATCTCGTTTTCACTATACACGCCTAGTGATATGACAATAAACAACACATTATTGTAAACATATATCCAAGTATTTAGCGTGATTGTGCTAATCAACGCTAATAATGTAGCAAAACTATTTACACTGTAAGATGTATTGAGAAATTGGTCATAACCTTACTAAAGATCTTGTTACATTTATTACGATGTCCAACGTATTCTGAAAGGTACAGGTACCTTTTTTAAGTATTTAAGTATTGGCTAAAGGTATTTTAGCTTGAATACAACATTAGATGTAATGAAAAAAAAACCTTTTAAAGGTTTTAACCACACTACATTTATTATTATTTAAATGTGTAGAAATCTTCACTGGAAATTGGAATAAAAATTATACATACAAGGTACCTAATAAACATATCTGTATATAACATTTATCTTCACGCCAAGTGTCTTGCAAGTTATGCAGCGCAGAGGTGGTTTTTACACTAATGAACCGTCCATGCGGTAATAGATGGTCAAGTCGGTTTAATCGACTCTAATTATACTAAAAGAAAAAGAACAAACACACAGGCTTCGTTTAAACCAGAGGTTCCCAAACTTATTTCATGTAACGCCCACTTTGAAAATCAGTTGTTTTGTAGCGCCCCCCATCGTTTTTTTTCTTGTCAATAACCTCAATAACATATTTGTTGCGCCTAGTTTAAAAAAAAAAACATTTTTTTCAAGATTTATACCGCCCCCCTCTAGGCTTCCAGCGCCCACAAGGGGGCGTTATCGCCCACTTTGGGAAAGGCTGGTTTAAGCTTATACATCTACGAAATCCCAAGGTAGAGCAAAATCATTTGTATAATAAATGCGCGGGCGCAGATTTATAAAAGGTATATAATATACTTACTTTTGATTTTGAAGTCCAGTGTTTTTGAAAAAGAAGTATCGATCTCCTCTTCGAAACGGACACGAATATTTTGGATAATTCCATAATTCTGTTAGCCGTTTATTGATATCTGCTTTTACTGGACAGGAATCTAGGTAAGGTCCGGTTATATTATTTTGTGCCTCTATGAAAGCTTTGGTTTCTTCAGAATCCGGATCTTCCAGCCACCTGTAGGGGTCCCCTATCTGTAAGAAAAAAAAAACAAAATTCAACTAACATGACTTTTTGTACAAGTCTTTTAGTTTTAAAGTTTTTACAAGTTTTTTTGTGTACATTAAATGATGAAACAAATAAAATAAATAAATATTTAGAACAACATTTATTTAGAACGATGACATGAATGAACTCAAATGCAATTTTAATTAACAAAATTAAGTATTATAAGTAATTAAGTATATTCCAACTGATGACCAAAAACAACACTTATCTCATTTCATTTATGCGAGAATAATGATAAATTAATTGGAAACTAATGTACAATAATTAAACTTAATTCTACGAATAACATATATTTACTAATTGAAACCTAATGCATTAAATTCAGTAATGAAATCCTAAAATCTTATTTCTATACAACAGAAATAAACATACATTTACCAAAATAACTGCTTTCCTGTTTTATGCAGCTCAGGGGGGTGATTATGTAACTCAGTTACCAACTCAAAATGGATGAGTGTACATCAAATCGCTGTCAAATGACGTGTTTTGTATTTGCTATCTCCAGTGACCAACAGAAATACAATAGAGATAGCAAACACAAATGACGTCATTTGATGTACACTTTTACAGTTTCAGTTGACAACTGAGATACATAATCACCCCCCTGGCTTAAAGTCATTAACACCGTGACATCTAACTAGGTGGTAGAGTCTCGCAGCGACTCGCCTGAATTGGTACCACCGCCTTATCTATTCCTGGCGACACAATGTTAGCGCTTGCCGTTGACGTAATCCGGTTAGGATAAGGTAGCCGGTAAACTTACTTTTGCTCAAGGCCTAACATCCCGGCCTCATGTTGGCAACGCACCATTACCACCTTTGGTGTCTCTAGGCAGCGTAAATTTCTTACTATCAGGAAATCCGTCTGCTCGTATGCCTTCCAATATCACAAAAAAAAAGTATCTAATAAATAGAACAAAACATTATTCGTAATTTAAACATTTTCCATTTTTCGTTTCGCAGTTTCTTCTCCCGACGGGCTAGGTTTGGAAACGGTGGTAGTGTACGGTAGATAGGACTAAAAATTAATCTACCTTTAAATTAATTTATAACAAATTATGAAACTTATGTTCATAAATAAATAAAATGTTTATTAAAATGTAAATAAGGGCTGTGATTTAAATGTACATTTTTATAAAAATATGCAACTTTTTAAAATTAACTAAATATTTGCACACCACAATGTGGTAGAATATGTTGTATTCTTAAATATCTTTATAACAATTTTTTAACACACATATTCCGAAAATAAATAATTTTCATTTCATTTCAAAAACAAGACATAGCCCAGTGGTTGGAGAAATTTACTATAAAAAGACTTTTTAAAAGTAGCCTGGCTGATCGGTAGTTGATCAATTATATTTAGTACAAAAACCATAAGTTACTATATATTTACGTTCGGTAGCTTACGTATAATAACGAAATCTATCGTTTTGGTCTGAAATTTATTTCTCTTATTTACCAGTAGAGGCGCTGTTCAAAATTTTCACAGAAGAAATTTAAGGAGCCGCTAGCTTTAAAATCTTGGTAAGGGCTCTGAACCAACCACTGGTGAATATTTTAAAAATGAGTTTAATTGATAGATAATTTAAAACATTACCAATATGTCAATGGTAGTGAATCTGCTGTTCATAAACCAAACTTATTTTAGATGTATGCTATTCTTTTCAAATGAAACAAAAACAAAAGAGATGGAACATTTTAGTCGTGTCATATTAATCCGGACATGTCAAATGGCGATGTTTTTAATCTACTTTTTCCGAGTGATAGATTAAGCGTCTGTAGAAATGTCATGTGCGGACTAATCTGACAGCACTAAAAGTGTTTTGTCTCTTTCTATCACTTTCGTGGAAAAAAGATAGCAATAACTTAAAATTAGTTTACCGAGTGCACAACAAAATCACCATCAATATCTACTAAAAAGTACAGATATTTCACTTCTCGCAAAACGCAAGTAATATTAAAATTTAAGACCTCAGATGAAGGCTCATAATTGCGCTGAGCGTCGGCACTCGGCTGTTTAACGGTTGTCAACTTGGTTTTGAGGCTTTGATTTTATTGATTATTTCGGACCGGGGAGAGCCACTATCCTGTTATAAATATAATGTGAAAAAAGCATAATATGCCAAGTGCATTTACTATGTTTAATAATATTAAAACCCAATTAAAAATTGATAGCATTTTCAAGAACTACTATTAAAAACATAGTATGCATTTAAATCAATTTTTCACAGTCGAATTTTGCATATTTTTCAATATAAATGGTTATTGAACGAAATAACACCTTCGAAGTCTGAATGACATGTCTTTATTGGTGTACTAGTATAATATGCCAAGTGCATTTACTATGTTTAATAATATTAAAACCCAATTAAAAATTGATAGCATTTTCAAGAACTACTATTAAAAACATAGTATGCATTTAAATCAATTTTTCACAGTCGAATTTTGCATATTTTTCAATATAAATGGTTATTGAACGAAATAACACCTTCGAAGTCTGAATGACATGTCTTTATTAGTGTACTAGTAGTTTCACGCAGCTTCGCCTGCGTAATTTGGCTCCTACTGGATCAATTTTGATTAAACAAAGCCTATGTCACTCAGGGATGATGTAGCATTCTAAAGGTGAACTTTTGGAATCAGTCCAGTAGTTTCGGAGCCTATTAATTTCAAACAAACAAACAAAAAATCAAACCTCTCTTCTTTATAATATTAGTATAGATAATTCTAATGGGTGGATGTATGAACGTGCTACGTCACAATTTCTTGATTCTTAGAATAAGTTTTAAATGTTAAAATTTACGCCCTTTTTGTGATGTATTCAAACCGCATTGAATGTAATAGACTATACCCATTAAAGAAGTGAGGGATGGGTGTTTTTCTATGTAACTACAAATAAAAATTCTTGGTCATCCTATTAATATTATAAATGCGAAAGTTTGTAAGTATGGATGTACGGATGTTTGTTACTCTTTCACGCTCGAATGGCTGAACGGATTTGTCTGAAATTTGGAAGACAGATAGATTGTGACCTGGATTAACATATAGGCTATTTTTAATCCCGATCGCACACCGGGTTTCTGTGAAAACGCGGGCGAAGCCGCAGGTAGCAGCTAGTATTTAATAATGACTTAAGAATATTTAAAACAAAAGCTTTGCCAGGTTTAACTAACAAGGTAATGCATAAATAAATAAACAAATATTTCTGGAAAAGTTACACAAATTGAATATAACCCCAAAGTAAGCAAATTATATGCTTGTATTATGGGTGTTAGTCAACGACAATAATACATAGAAATACTTAAATAGATAATCAGAATAAATTTCATAAACACCTAGACCCGAAAATGCAGACATCTAAATGTTCATAACACAAAAGTCTGCCCCCGTCGGGAATCGAACCCAAGCTTCGCGGTTAGCCGGTGTAGTTAGGCGTATACGCTAGCCGCTCGACAAACGAGTATGTATGTAGTACTCGACCAATTTGTATGTAATACGTATATACATTTTATTGTTTGTTTTCATTTAACATCAACTTGCATGAACACAATACATAATTTCTTTATAGAGTATAACTCTTTTACGTACAATGTATATATATGTATGTACTTTTGTATAATGAACGGTGTGTATGACACCTGTACAGTACTGTAAGAACCTTTCTACAACACCTGTTTCACAGGCTTTACTGAAAGAGATTTTTTAAGGAAACGATGTATCTAGATCTCTTGACATCTGTCAACTAATTTTGTATGTACATGAGAAGCAAACAATAAATAGATACATAAGACCAGTAGTTACAAAGTTCTGAATATTGCATAGCATTATTTGCATCTAACCATGACCTGGAGTTTCCGACTCCAGCAACTCAATAATAATAACTAGTTAATAGTTTCTCCGCGCACGTTCATTTGCTTTTTTATTTATAAATAGCTGTTAGCATTCAATAAAGCTATAATTGCTTTTTATATACAAACAGCGATGGAAGGTTAAAATGTAGTGAATCACGTTTACGAATAAAAATCTTGTTAGTTATTCCACATGCGTTCAGAGATAACACTTGAATTCAAACAATATAAAGGTTGTAGCACACTGGACATTAACAGTCACAACGCATATACGTGCCGTTGCGATTGAAAATCATATACAATAAAAATAAGTTGGGTTTTACTTCCTGACGCTACAACTGCAGAACGCACGAACCGATTTCCACGGTTTTGACTACGTTTGCCGTCTCGGGCTCCGAGAATTTTATAGCAGACAAAATTCAGGAAAAATTTCAACAGAGCCATCTGGTGGCAAAACGAAATTTTACGGGTTTGCTAGTGTTTTATAAAAAAAATCCAGTTGATGTGCGATCTTACAATATACCTGCATTTGCCAATATGTATTGTAAATATTTATAAGTGTTAGTATATTGATGTACTATAGTTTGACTACAATTAAAACAAAAAAAAAAAGTATCTTCATGCCCATATCCCCGAAGAGGTAGGCAGAGGTACAACCAAGGCACCTACGACTAGCCGAAGGCACTAAGTCCCACAATGTGATAGGTGGCAAGCCTATCGCCAACCGGGCACATTTCCAATCCCGACCAACAATTTTTTATTACAAAATTGGAAAAATCCAATTTTCTTTTTGTTGGCCGACCCGGGATTCGAACCCGGGACCTCATGCAGTCAAGTCCTACACCCGGACCGCTAGACCACAGAGGCGACAAAAAAAAACATTTTTAAATATATAATTGTGTGTATGAACGAATTGTTTGACCGTATTAATTGAAGAGTTCGTGTACAACACGCTTAAAGCCACCGACCAACCGCGTGGCACGGGTTCGATTCCTGACAGGAGCGTACATTTATGTGATGAACATGTTTGTGTTTCTGAGTGTGGGTGTTTTTGAATCTTATTCCAGTATCTATACAAATATTTCTATGTATAGTATCGTTAACTAATATCAATAACACAGGCGTACTTGCTTTGGAGTTAAAACGTAATTTGTGTAATTTGTCCAGGTATATTTATTATTTTTAGATTAGAAAACTATTTTTAAACTACTGGTAGAATCCTGCGACGAATCGTCTAAAACATTATCAACGTCTCAATTTTTCTCGCCCCTTTACCACCTTCTGGCCACTTTTATTGTCCATATTTGAGTGTAGTCGTGCCTTAGTGTAGTGTAGTTGATTTCCAATATTAAAAAATATTTACTTAAGTTTTAATTTAATACCGTCATTGGATTCACTGCAATTACAATACGTTTACCTAGTTATAATAAATGTTCATCAACAGTGGGTGTAGATCCCATTATCTTTACCAAATAGAATCCATCGTATTAATTTAAAATAATTAACATAAAATGTAGGATGCCCCAAAAAATAAAAACAACGGTAAACAACAAAATATTGCAAATTACGGTAAACTTTGCATTATGTTTTTAAAGAAGGTAATATTCTGCATTTTTTGTTTAAATTACAAATAATCAGCACATCATAAAGCTTTATAATTTGCAAGAAAAAGGACAGTGATACATAAATAAAGAACTTTAACATAGTTTACTATTGTACTGGGTAGAATGCTGTGCAGCAGCAGCTTGCCCGGATGGGTGCCGCTACAACGTCATTGCTTGCTACCGTCGTGTTTCGTGCTGGATGATACGATAGCCGTCAGTCAATAGACTTGCACATATATCCTAAGATTCCGTTCAGCAGATAATGGCGCATCAGTGCAGCATCAGATCAACAAATAAGCACATGCCTCTTCTGATGATAAGTGACAACTGTGGCCTATAGACAGTAGACACCATAGAATTTAGAGGTGCGTAATCCTGAGGCCAGGATGGAAGGCTTATTGTGCAAGTCTACCAGCTACCAAACCTTCCAGAACCGAACATGAGTTAACTAAACGGAACAAAATTAACTAAAGGGTCTTTAGCACCAGAATACTAGGTGTCGTTTTAAACCCTATACCTTGCTAAACAACTACTGATAATGTATAAATTAATATATTCTATATTAATAATTTATACGAATTCTAGTATAGTGCGGACTCGCCCATAAGGGTTAGTAGCAAGTAATATCTTAAAAAAGTTCTTAGGAGTTCATGTACATAGTTGCGGTTTACGATTTGACATATTAAAAAAACTTACTAGATAGTTTCGATGGTTGTTTACATGGTAAATATTTTATTTAATTTTATCACTCTCTTATTTCAGATGTTACAGGGGGTGGAGACATTTCACCACTTTGGAAGTGCCTCTCACGCAATCTATTATGGGTTTAATGAAAAAAAAATGTTTTTCAGTTCCCCCAAAATTTACAGTCTTTATTCTGTTTTTGTGTGAAAATCTCAATGCGGTTCACAGAATACATCTAATTAGTAATTTTACCAAGCTCCAACAGTAGGTACAGTTCGTACAGGACATACATGACGAAACTATAAGTGTTCCGTCTTTTGACCTTTGACTACGCAACCCTAAAAACGGTATGGTAAATAATTATTTAATGCAAATCATTAACATAGAAATAGCCTTAACAGTTTACTATAAACTGCCACTATTTCAAAGCATTTATTCACCGTTAACAAATTCTTTATTTTATTAGTAGTGTCACATCAATAACATTATTAACAATAAAAGCTAACGGAAAATTAAATAACTGCAAACTATCTGGCATGAAGATTATAAACAAAACTCATTTATCAGTGATTTACACATAAAATAGTCCCTGAATAAATTTATAAAATAAGATAATCGTCAAATATGCATATAAATAAGATATCAAACGATTTGCGAAGATATCACACCTAGGGTTGCCACCCGCACTTTATAATAAAGTATTGTACTTTATTTCAGGTAATTGTACTCTATACTTTTTAAGAAAAATAAAGTACGGAAAATACTTTATTTTGAATGATTCGGGTGTTTTTGGATTTCGTAAAGTTTAATCGTATTTTTTTGCTAAGCGAAATTTATTGATTCATGCATTTCATTTTTATTGTCTGTTTCGGCGACATCCTCTTTTACCGAATAAGTTTTTTCTGTCATGAACAGCAAATGGCGAGATAAGAGAAACAGAGCGTCTTTAAATTTAATAAAAAGTAAAATTACTAATTTATTCTGATTTAAAAGTAATTATTTAGGAAAGATTCAAATTTAATAAAAACAGCCCAAAGTAATAATAATATGTATGAAGTATAATAGGTAACATTGAAAAGTAGAGGTATTTATGTGTAATTCTTTTTGTAATTGTTATAAATATATATAACAATTACAATAAGAATTTGTGTAAAGTTATCATTCTGTGCCCCTTCGTGTGCAATAATTGAGTACTTAAATAAATAATTTAAAAGTGTACTTTATTCTAATACTCTGTCCTTTTTTTTCTTACCCTTAATAACTAAAGTACTTTTATTTGGAAAGAAAAAGGTAGCAAAAAGGAACATCACACCTGACAGGAACGAAGGGGTTGTTGAATCGATTTTAAAAATATAAACAGACATTTCTACTAACGACATACACGCATTGATTCGCCCCAAAGGGAGTAGGAATCGCTTGTCTAGAGTTTTTTTGCTTAGATAATTTTGCCTCTGTGGTCTAGCGGTTCAGTTGTTGGACTTGACTGCATGAGGTCCCGGGTTCGAATCCCGGGTCGAGCAAAAAAAAAAAGAGAATTGGGTTTTTCCAATTTTCTAGTAAAAAAAAATGTTGCTCGGGATTGGATATGTGCCCGGTTGGCGATAGGCTTGCCACCTATCACATTGTGGGACTTAGTGTCTTCGGCTAGTCGTGGGTACACTGGTTGTGCCTCTGCCTACATCTTCTGGGATATGGGAATGAAGATAATACTACTACTACTACTACTACTATATTTTTGTTAACCATTGAAGAATGACAGCGGTTACCTAGCAACTGATCTAAAATAGCACGATCTCTTATCTAAGATAGATTAATAATATTGGCCGATAGTGATATTGTATAAGCATGTACGACAATGGTTTTAAAATTTATCACTGATCATGTTTTTTCTTGTAAGTGATAACATTTTAAAGAAAAATCACGTTTTTGTTTCTTGGTAAATCAAGATTGATAGATATGTACAGATGTTATTACCAACAGTCACAATTTTATTCAGATAATAAATAGCTAATTAGCGATATGCCTCAGAAGTGACAACAGCTGTGAATGCGTGTAATTATGTCTTATCACAATTAGGTAGTTTCTTTTTTATGATATAGGAAGGCAAACAAGCAGACGGATTTCCTGATAGTAAGAAATTTCCGCCGCCTAGAGACATCAAAGGTGGTAATGGTGCGTTGCCAACCTGAGGCCGGGATGTAGGCCTCGAGCAAAAGTAAGTTTACCGGCTACCTTACTCTCCGAACCGGAACACATCATGACGTTATGACGGTAGGAATAGGTAAGGCGGTGGTACCAATCCGGGTGAGTCGCTGCGAGACTACCACCTAGTCAGATGTCAAGGTGTTAGTGTCGGTAAGCCTGTGCTTGCCTTTTACGAGCTGCCTAGAAGGAAGGCAGATGGTCTATTCTGCAAAGGAACTCGGACCAACACGGGATGTTTTATAAAAAAATGTCAAGTGGCAAGTGTACGTGACGGTAAGCCTATGCTCGCCTTTTACGATCTGCCTGGCACAGCAAGACAGATGGTCTATTCTGTAAAGAAGCCCGGACCAACAAGGCGGAAAGTTTTAGGTAAATTAAAGTGAAATGATATTTAAGGTAATAATAAAATAAATAATAATTTAGGTAAATTTATTTTCTAGTCCCCGACGGAAATATCGAGGTGTTACATGATTGACGTTCTTTGTGTGTCTGTCTGCGTCACCATAACTTTTGAACGGATTGACTAATTTCGATGTCGATTTTAGCTTTTTGAAAGCTGATGTGATGAGATAGTTCTTAGCTATACTACATTTTGGTTTTGCGGAGGGTTTTAAAAAACATTTGAGTGTCATATGTCGCCTCGCTGGTCGAGTGGCTAGCGTACACGCCTAACTACACCGATCATCCGCGAGGCTCGGGTTCGATTCCCGACGGGGGCAGGCATTTGTGTGATGAACATTTAGATGTCTGCATTTCCGGGTCTGGGTGTTTATTAAATTTATTCTGGTATCTATTTAAGTATTTCTATGTATTAGAATCGTTGACTAACACCCATAACACAAGCATATAATTTGCTTACTTTGGGGTTTGATTCAATTTTTGTAACTTGTCCAGGGATATTTATTTATTTTTATTTATATGTATACGTGTACTAGCATAATGTCATACTTTCGTACAAACTTTGATCCCACATCATAATTCTTAAGTGGTTGACATTTAAGAAAAAAACAGCTTATGTTTGAACTCCGTACTTAAACTATATGTGTATTAAATTTCATCATAATCGGTCAAGCGGTTTCTTAGTGAAAGCGTAACAGACAGACATTCGCATTTACACCAGCGTACTAATTCATTTAGCTCTCCTTAGGGAACTCCCTTGGATATCTGGAAAAAAGCCTATATCACTTTGTAAAATCCTATCTATATCCCAAAAAAATAAGCCATGACATGGCCCCATTGCTGAGTGAAAGGACTAATAAACTGACCTTCATAAAATTAGTTGAGATATTTTGTTTATTCTTAAATGCCATAACTCACCGAGACGCCATGGCGACGTGGCCAGCGACGTCGCGAACTAGTTCGTATTGAGATGTATGACGGCTAACGCACTTGGCGACCAAATGGCGACGTTTAGGCGACGCAGGAATGCTAGACCTAGCCATGGCAACGTCGCTGGCCACGTCGCCATGGCGTCCCGGTGAGTTCTGGGCCTTCCACATTTGTTGTTTATCATGGCAACACTTTCATACCACCGGATAAGGTAATAGGCAATAAGATACGGAAAAAACTGAAAGCTCTCACATTGGTAAGAAACAACTAACCTAAAGAGGCAGCATTAGGATATTATGATGGCAGATAGAAAAGGTTCTAGGGCCTTAGCAAGATCTTGTTCCTATTGACATCGAAAACTGCAAACTCTTGATGAACTATACATATCTAATATAGCTAATCAACGTTTGTCGTGAGTCATGACTTATTAATTATTGCATTACTAGCTGACCCGGCAAACGTTGTTCTGCTATAAAAAAAATTGGGGTGAGTCACCCTCAACATTTAGGGGTATGAAAAATAGATGTTGGCCGATTCTCAGACCTACTCAATATGCCCACAAAATTTCATGAGAATCGGTCAAGCCGTTTCGGAGGAGTACGGTAACTAACATTGTGACAAGGGAATTTAATATATAAGAACTTTTAGTAATATTTGTAGGGATGTTTAAAAAAACTAAGTACAGACGACTAAAAAAGGGCAGCAGAACACATTTATAGAAAAGTATCTTCTCGCCCATATCCGCGAAGAAGTAGGCAGAGGCACAAAGAGGGCACCCACGACTAGCCGATGATAATATCTAAGTCCCACAATGTGATAGGTGGCAAGCCTATCGCCAAACGGGGACATATCCTATACCGTTATTTTTATTAGAAAATTTAAAGTACACATTTCCTATGTTTTTTATATTGCCCGACCCGGGGATCGAACCCTGGCCCCCTCAAGAAATCAAGTCCGACGCCAAACCGCTAGGCCACAGAGGCGATAATTTCTAAACTTTTTGTCTATTTGTCTATCTTACTTGTCTGCATTACGACCGCAACTCACGCCGAATTCACTAAACCGATCGAAACTAAATTGGGCTTGTAGATACGGCCTACGGTTGGCATGGTTTACGGCCAATATTAATAACCTATCTACAGTTACACAGTACAGTAATTTGTTGCTAAGATAATATGTTTGTTAATTATTGAAAATTAACAGCGGTTACCTGGCAACTGATCTAAAATAGAACTATCTCATAACTTAGATAGATAGAAAGATAATATTGGTCGTTACAGTATATCTGCTTTACAAATTTGTTTTTTTGAGTGACTAAGGTATTGCTAACCTAGCAGGTATGACAACTTTAGTGGAATTTGTATGCGAGCAGAGTGCTTAGCTAGACATCCTACACCTACATCTATCTATCTATCTAGGTATCTTAAAGCCGAGTCCCTCTGTAACGTAGACAGAGTGTCGAGTGCCAATTGAACAAAGTTCGGCGGTAATATTTGTCTATGGACAAGTGGTCCGGTTTAGGCGTTGACTACATGAGGTATGCGAGTGCGATCCGGATGCGACTCTCGTGTCGGGCAATACAAAACGTGTTTTATTAATTTTCTAATAATAACAACATGGCAGATTGGATAAGCCCGGTAGACGATAGGTTTGCCAACTATCTTAATGTGAGACTAAGTACCTTCTGCTAATAGTAGATAAAATTAAATTAAAATTTAAAAAACCCGCGGCACAAGAACTTAATTTCCTTATAAAAATTCGGACAGACATTCGGTTAATCTCCCCACTTTCACCCCCCACAACTTTTAAACCGCTCAAAAAATTTCAATAAACATGTCTAAGAACATTCGCACATAAGTTACCTTTAATATAAAAAAAAAACTAAATTGAAATCACTGCATCTGTTCCGGAGCTATGATGCCACTGACAGACACATCACGTTGCGTCTGCGGTTAAAAAGATTAACGGCCAATGTTAATAATGTATATCAATCTAATGGATTTTAAGCAATTTAGATAGTTGCGTATCCGGCGGCCTATCCCGTACCTAATTGCCATATTTATTTTGTCCACAGATATGTTATTGGCAAGCGATAACATAAAAATGGATCAAAATATCAATCTTGGACAGCGAGTTTTGGATTAGGATTGATTATTAATATTGGCCGTAAATTAATGTTACATTGACACAGTAAGGTTTTTTTATCCTTCCTTTACTTTATTTAAATGTCGTAAATATTTTAAAGTATTCAACCGATTTTAATTATTTCTACAATAATAAAACTACATATTTTTAACAGTTGTTTCCAAAGAACGTGAACAACATAAAAAGTTTTTAAATATATTATCATTTCTTGCAGTTTATTGCTTTTTACACAGGGTTTTATTATCTTGGTATGAATTTATGTGACTATCTTAGATCTTCTTTTTTAATTTTAACCCACTATAAAAGATTCCTTTTTTTTAGAAATGCTTTTAAACTTTCTTTGTAACTTTAAACAAGTAAACAGAAACTAAATATTATGTATCGCCTCTGTGGCCTAGCGGTCCGGGTGTTGGACTTGACTGCATGAGGTCCGGGGTTCGAATCCCGGGTCGGCCAACAAAAAGAAAATTGGATTTTTCCAATTTTCTAATAAAAAAAAATGTTGGTCGGGATTGGAAATGTGCCCGGTTGGCGATAGGCTTGCCACCTATCACATTGTGGGACTAAGTGTCTTCGGCTAGTCGTGAGTGCCTTGGTTGTACCTCTGCCTACCTCTTCGGAGATATGGGCGTGAAGATACTACTTTTAAATATTATGTATATTATGTTATCTTTCGCAGCATAGCTTGTTATT
>NJDC01000667.1:114992-139140 GCA_002245475.1 Calephelis virginiensis | reverse complement strand
TTATTACTAACACAATAAGCTTTTTTCAATTAGTTCAATAAGTGTGCAGGCGCCACTTTTATCTGGCACCCTATTCGGTTGCCCAACCGTGCCCTACCCTAACGCCCCTGGTTATATGAGTTCTCCGGAATAAGCAATATGAAGGCTTATCCTCAAAAGGTTAGAATTAATTTCCAAAAGAACGCCTGAATCAATAAAATGAGAGAGAAAATTGCAAATAAAATAGGAAAACAAACACTTTCCGATACAACTTTTTTTGTTAATTGTGGCAATGACTGTGACCAATGACAAAATTTGCTGGGTCACCTTATCTATCTATCTATCAATTTCTGTTCGTTAGTCTCGCTAACACTCGAGAACAGCTAGACCGATTTGGCCAATGGTTTTGATTTATTGGTGAAAGTAAAGTAAAGGTAACCTTCCCTGAGGTTTAAAAGATAATAAAAAAGGAAAAAGTGGCGAGGAAACTAGGAAAAACAACGTTTCAAATTTTTCTACATTAACAGAAAGGGTGGAACAAAGTTCGCCGGGACAGCTAGTTTTACATACCATACCTAGTTATCTCTAATAGAAGGGCGCCAAAGAGATGTTTGCCTAGGATGCTCTCTTCATTTAATCCACCTCTGTACTTCTTACCTCTTTGGCGCCCCTCTATTAGAGATAACTAGGTATAACTCTTTTATACCTAGTTATCTGTAATAGAGGGGCGCCAAAGAGGTGTTTGCCTAGGATGCTCTCTTCATTTAATCCACCTCTGTACTTACCTGTAAGTACAGAGGTGGATTGGAGAGCATTGTTTTTCCAATGAATTTCCAAAAAAACAATGCTTTAATCCACACAAACTGTTAGTAGCTGCTAATCTCAAGCGATATGAATAGCCGGGTCGGCTAGTTATTAATATCCAAATATCACAGGGTAATTTTTTATGTTACCTAACGATCAACAAAGAGAGATTTCCTGTTGGTAAAAACCCTACATACACTGAAGACGGTGTTTAACCATCTTGGATATGTACCCTGGGTAAGTAAGTAGATAAAGTCCGTGGCCAGTCTAAACTTGGCGTTTAGTAGATAATATAGGTAATAGAATAAACCAATAAACATCTCTGGACAAGTTACACTAACTGAATCTAACCTTAAAGTAAGTAACTTAGTCATTGATACAAATACAAAAAAATAGTAGGTACATACGTAAATGCTCACACAAAGGTCTGACTTCGTCCATGACCGTGCTCCGGAATCGAACCTTAGTCTCGCGACTACTTAGTGGCATTATGGGTGTACGCTATCATTTACACTTAGATATTATAAAATTTTATTCAATATTTCAAAAAATAGTCGGCGAACATCGGCTTACAGTTATGGAAAAAAATACATGGCCTGCATTTTTTTTTCGTCATAAGAGCCTTCTTCTAACAATAACTAACACAAACAAAAATTATTATCAAAATTGGTCCATCCGTTCAGGCGTGATTCGATTACCACTTAAAATGGGGATTATTTTTTAAGAAAGAAAGAAAGAAAATGTATTTATTTGCGGAATATACGTGTTGAAGTTGTTACAAAATTATTTAAGCTTTCCAACATATTCTACCACATTGTGGTGTGCAAATATTTTAATATCTATAATCATACACACAATGTTTTAATGTTCATACAACATATAGTTTTATTCTTATTACAATTTGAATTATGACTAACAACAATTTTAAAATGTTAATAAATTTAACCCTGTCTACCGTAAACTACTACATTTAAATACGTAAATAAAAATAGATAATCGAACATCATCTTTAGAATATCATAGAAAATGGTAATAAGCAAAACGCAGTAGTGGCGACAGACGGACGGCATTGTCGACATGTGACGCGACTTTCGGGCGGCCGTCGGGGAACCGCGCACAATTTTATGCTGTCATCATTGTTATTTATTTATTACACACAAATTTTAACTAAATACACAGATATATACACATACAAACACATCTTCAGTTAAGTCCTTTGTGAGGTTACATTTTGAAGCTAATTAGTTTTAGTTTATAAGGTTGTGGACTAAAATGTAGGGATTTATGAAGGCCTCATTTTAAAATATTAAACATATGTTAATATTTCCGTGCCTGCTATATGAAGTAGTTAGTACTTTACAAAAAGTGAAGTAGCTTTCTAGCTCTAATCGACGTGAATTTCTAACCATCAGGAATTCCGTCTGCTTGCCTTCCAAAAAATGTACTGAAATAAAATAAGTAATGTAAACAAATTACACAAGTTAATCTTACCCTGAAATAAGTATCTAAATGAAATACATACATACCAGAATAAATTTAACAAACACACCCAGACCCAGAAATGCAGACATCTGGATGATACTTACCATCATTGACTAATACCCATAACGCAAGAATATAATTTGTTTACTTTTGATTTAGATTCAATTTGTGTAACTTGTCCAGGAATTTTTATTTATTTATCTTTTATAGACGTACACGTAGGCGACAAATGTCTTTCCATCAGAGAATTCGTCTGAGATTCATAATTCTTATATGTATAAAAAAGTAGACAGCTAGTGTTACAAAAAAAAATGAATCCCAATTTCGCGTGGTCGTCGCATCACGCCTGACGGGGTGGACCAATTTACTTACCTTTGTTTTGTTGTTTTGTTTATTGTCAGGATAAATTTCTTATGAAGAGAAAACCCGGGAAAATACCAGGAAAATTTGAAAAACAATGCTTTAATCCAAACAAACTGTTAGTAGCTGTTAATGTACTGTTTGTAGCTGTTAATGTCAGGCGATGTGAAGTTCGCCGGGTCGGATAGTAAATTTACACAAGAAAATGGGGAAAACTCCAAATAAACTAGGAAAAACAACATTTTCATGTTAACCAAACAAACTAAACGGATAGATCAATCAAAGTTCGCCGGGACAGATAATTAGTAAATGCAATGCAATAAAAAGTTAAGGGATACTAAAACCGGTAAGAAAGCGTCGTATGAGTTATGACAGTCGTATGAACTAGGCATCAAGATCACTCAAGTGTCTAAATATTTTTAGACATTTCTTACTATAATCATCATCATTATCAGCTGGAGGACGCCCACGGCTAGGCATAGGCCTCCCCCAAAGAGCGCCACAAGTCACGTTCACCAGCCGCTTGTATCCAGCAGCTCCCCGCGACTTTGACCAGATCACCAGTCCACCGGGTGGGAGGTCGTCCAACACTATGTCCTCGGGTGCGGGGCCTCCACTCGAGAACCTTTCTACCCCAGCGGTTGTCAGTTCTGCGAGCAATATGGCCTGCCCATTGCCACTTCAGCTTACTGCCTCTCTGGACTATGTCGATTACTCTCGTTCTCTTGCGTATCATATCACGCAGAGAAACACCGAGCACAGCTCTGTCCATAGCATGCTGAGCGACTCTGAGCTTATTTAAGAGGCCCACATTTAACGGCCAAGTCTCAGTTCCAAATATCATCACCGCTAACACACACTGGTCGAATACTTTCGACTTTAGGCTCTGCGGTAATTTGGACAAGAAGATACCCTTTGACTTCCCGAACGCTGCCCATCCGAGTTGAATTCGACGATCGACCTCTTTCTTGAAGTTAGATTTCCCTAACTGATCTGTTTGATCTAGGTTTACACATTGATGAACAATTTTAAGAATTGAGTTCCCAACGTGAACTGGTATAGATGCTACATGAACGTTGAACATGACTTTCGTCTTGTCCAAGTTCATCTTAAGACCCACCTGTTGGGAAACTCTATCGAGGTCACCGAGCATCTTGCTCAAGTCTTCCAGCTATTCCGCCATGACCACAATATCATCTACGTTGCTTTCCTGTGGCTGGGATATTAGACCTATTATGCATGACTATTGACTACTAGGGAACTGTACATAAAGGATTCATTATTCTGAATAATGGCGGTGAATCACTGACCAAGCAAAGTGCTGGACAGTACTCTACATCCAGTGATTTTGTTTGTTATGGTCCATTATATGGTCCATTATATGGTCATGTGGAAAGAATGACAGATGAAAGATTGACAAAGCAGATATACAATGCGAATGTGGATGGATGTAGGAGAGACCAAGGCTGACATTTCACGATCAGATCAATCGGATATTATCCGAGGGTGGTGTGAAGAGTCTCCGAAACCGGCGTGTTTGTATGAAAAGTGTTATGAATGTGAAGGAAGCAAGACAGGTTTGTCAGGATCGTGAGGTCTGGCACTCGATACTCTCTGCCTACCCCGTAAGGGACTTGGCGTGAAGATATGTATGTATGTATGGTCCATTAAACCTAAGCTCACTGTTAACGTGCTGCCAGGCAGGTCTATTCTACTCAGAGGACCCGAAGCAACACAACCCACTTTGCCTGATGTTGCTCCGGGTCTCCTTAGTTTATAGGATCTTAATAAAATAGACCTGAGTAAAGCAGACGCTTTTAGCTTTAAATTAATCATTATTTTTAAAGAATCATACAAATAATTTTCACAATTCTATAAACATAATTTAAATGTATATTTCAAACTATTAACATAAATATTCTACATGTAATAAGTATATCAACAAGTAGAAACAATAACGATTAAGCGTGTTAAAAAAAACTGCAAAAACCGACCCCAAAAATTATATTAGGTACCACGTCCCAAATTGATATCTTATTACCTTTTCGACAGATAGCTAATGATTACGAGATGGTTCAACATAAAATTTATCAACATTCAATAATGAGATCATGATAAAATTAATATGGGACCACCTCAAAATCATGACCCACCTTTTTAAAAAATAATCCTCCAAATCGGTAAGTACGCAATTAGCCGAGTACAAAAAAAATGCAATGAAACTGAAAATCCTCTCTTTTTTTATGTTATGTTGTAGGAAGGCAAACAAACAGACGGATTTCCTGATGGTAAGAAATTCACACCGCCTAGAGACACCAAAGGTGGTATGGTGCGTTGCCAACCTGAGGTCGGGATGTTAGGCCCCGAGCAAAAGTAAGTTTACCGGCTATCTTACCCTCCGAACCGGAACACGTCATGACGTTATGGCGGCAGGAATAGGTAAAGCGGTGGTACCAATCCGGGTGAGTCGCTGTGAAACTCTACCAGTTTTACTCTACTCTACGACGAATACAATATGGCATAATTCTTCGTGACATAATTCAATCAAGGACATTTGCACCATTTAAAAACTTTCGGACACCTGTTGGTCTCCCCTGGAAACTTTAACTGTTGTATTATGGCCGAAAGTTTGTAAGAGTGGGAAATGTTAAAAAATATTTTAAAATAAACATAACGTAGCTCCGCTTTATATTTTGTATCTCAATGCTCAAAACAAGGGATGATCTATTTTGGTATCGTGCCCTATCATCCGTCCGTCCAAGAAACTGGTCCATCCGATCAAAAGTTAGGATCTCAAAAACAGATACACACCATGTCAAACTTATAACACCGTATTTTTCAGTGGGGGCCTGGTAACTACATATTAGAAACTTGTCAGTAGAGTTATAATTGACCTAAACTTTGTAGTCAAGAGAAGGGTAGGAGGCCTGAGGGTTGGAATACATAAGGAACATCAGTTTGTATTTATTTAATAGAAAGTTGAAAGTTTCAAAGTGAAATAACCCAAAATATTATCTTTCGTTGTCCTTATTTTTGTTTTCACAAAAATTGCCAGCATTAGAATTAATCGAGTTACGACACGTTAGGGAAAATAGGGATTCTATTTTCCTTTGACAAAAAAATTAAATGATATTCAGTAATTACCCATTTACGAATCGCTTTATATGAGTATCTACTTATTGTTGTTGCTCTAAAAGTTTGGCCGGTTTAAAGTGCTTACGTTTTTTTGTAATAAGGAAGGCAGACAAACAAACGGATTTTCTCATGGTAAGAAATTCACGCCGCCTAGAGTCACCGAAGGTGGTAATGGTGCGTTGCCAACCTGAGGACGGGATGTTAGGCCTCGAACAAAAAGTAAGTTCACCGGCTACCTTACCCTCCAAACCGGAACATGTCAACGGCAAGCACTGACGTTATGGCGGTAGGAATAGGTAGGGCGGTGGTACCAATCAGGGCGAGTCGCTGCCAAACTCTACCACCTAACCATCACTCTGTCCTGAAAGGACACTAACAAGTTACCATTTATTCACAAATGCAAAATTTAAACGTTAATATCTTTTTTTAATTCATATTTTATAGACAAAAAGAAAATACTAAAATGTCTTCATTTCTTTTTTAGACATTTAAATATTTTCTTTTTGTAAACATTTCATTCTTCACACAATTTTGGGTATCATAATTATTATTATTATTATTTTTAATTATTTTGAAGAAGAAATTAGTAAAATCCTATTTCACTTTAACGTTAATATTTCAAAACTAAACACTACAATGTTAAAATGACTAGAAATATCTGCGGACATTATTTTTTTATAAAATCTTATTTTTTTTATGTGCGTACTTCACTGCGATTTTTATTTGATATAAAAAAAAATACCTCCATTTAAACATAAAACTGTCAGTTTTATATTTTTTTTATAGTAGTAAACATAAAACTGGAAATACGAGTAGGTCATATTTTAAGTATATCATATTTAACACATTTCCGACGTAGTAAATATATTTAGCCAGTTCGCTTAATTTTTCTACCTATCCCTATATTAAAGCCTTTTTAAAGCCCAACAGAAATGAGGATAGTAACTTCCAAACATTGACCAAATTTTAAAACCTTATCTTCCTATTTAGTAACACATACCTACGTACGTATGCAAATTATAATCATTATCCCGTTTGTGGTATAATAGTGTTGTCGTTGGCAACGTGAGGTTTTTAGTCTTGGGTTAGGCAGCTCAAAATGTATTATTTTTTCAAATTTAACTCACTAATAAAAACAACGTTACCAGAGATTGGTTAAGAGTGTCCGGCTTGCGATAAGTATGTAACCTATCACATTGTAGGACTAAGTACGTTCAGCTAAATTATGGGTGTCCTGGTTTTAATTCTGAACATCTCTTCAGAAATACGAGCGTAAAGATATTTTTTAAATAATCTTACCTACCGTAAGGCCGTACCGGAACCTACGATTTTTAATAGATTTTTTATTCAGTTAACCAGTTCTGGTGGTTTGTTCATGGTTTTATAAAAACATTATAATTATGCAGAATAGGCTAGGATCTTGAGGAATAACAAAAAATTATAGCTTATATCTGGATAGGCCAAAATAAGGCTAAGGTAAATTAAATATGGAAAAATCTCATCAAGCAAAGTGAAAAAAGATCTACCTAATTTGGAACAAAAGTTTATGATGAAAGATTCTATGACCAAAACTCTCTAATGGATCAAGTACAGTGACTAGCCTTTTTTATTCTGTTGGTTGTTTCTAATATTTTACTTTGTCCTAGTTCATACTTATGCTTTACGCGTTTGTCACAACCGAATCTCACTGGGTTCATCTTATTTAGAAAGACACCATTGTCGTGACTTTAAGTCCGATGGTTCTACCCATTTGGGGGCCTTAAGCCAGGATCCTAAGTTTGGGTAGTAGGTAGCCAGTCATTAAAAGATGGTGAGTGGCGACCGGCGACCTAGGTCCTGCGAGTACGGTGGCGACAGTGAGTAAGCTGGGGCGGACGGGGCGCCGGCTTATTTGTGAGCGGGAGCCGCGGCGCCGCGACCGACCGCCGCCGGCTCCAGGCGCCCCGCCGTCCGAAACCTGTGCACGGTCTGTGACACAAGCTACACGCGATTTTTTTGTGGGATAAGAAAGCGAACAAGCTCACGGCTCGAAGGCACAATCATGACTTTAAGACACGATAGTTATGTCGCTGTCTTGTGGCCGGGATGTCAGGCCTGATATGCAAATTAATGGCTACCCTAACTTCCCGGAGCGGAAAACATTTAATCATTAAAGAAATAATATTGGATATAAGCGCAATAAACTGCAAACAAAAAATGGTACTTATGTATTGTTTATAACTTGAGCAGGCTGTAGGTGTACATTACACACCAGTTATTAATATCAGTTTTATCGCATTTCTCACCTTTTGCATTAATCTCTTCTAATCTATTAATTATCTTATCGTTTGTTAAAAATAATTATTTCGTTAGGTACCACGGCGCAATTGTAATTTAATTATGGTGAAACTAGCAGCACAACTTACTAAATATTCTACGATACACTAACTCGTTTAGTGTAAAAACGAGAATTATAATTATAGTCGTCCATTAAAATCCCCCACGAAAACCATCTGAGGCTATCAATTTCTCACCACAAAAAATATTTAGATGCCTATTTAGTTAAAAACTGTTCAAAAGTGACATCCAGCGAGAATTATAGTTATACTCATCCATTAAAATCTTCCACGAAAATCATCTGAGGCTGTAAATTTAAACATACCGCCTCACCACAATTTAGCTAAAAACTGTTCAAAAGTGACATCCATCCAATATCTTATTACACGTGGATGACGACGTCACAGCGTGTTATTGTTAAATTCCAATTTTAGACACTGTTTAGAAAAAGCGTGTTTGACGATCGTTTAAATTTTAAGGAAGACAGTTAATGTCTTAAAGGTTATAAAACCAAATAGGTAGTAATCAAGTTTTTTTAAATTTTAAAAAGTATTTTTAAACTTTATATAAAAATAGACGTGAGTCCTAAGGTCTGTAACGAAGTTCCTGAAATTACAAAAAGTCCAAAGAAAAAGCCGTTATGATTTTTTTAGTCTCGCTGCTTAGTACATGTACCACACGATAAGAATCTTTGTTACATTCTTATGGTCTAAAAGTACTAGTGCATAGCAAGCAGTTATGTGTTATTCCGTTCAGTAAACTCAACCGCCTGTGAATTGCGCCCACCCCATAAGGACCCCACTAATGATTGCCCATGATTTATTTGGGAGCCCGTTTTTATTGGTGGCTGCCTCTCGTCGAGATGGCGCGAAGGTGTTTGTGTACTTTGTCATAGGACGTTGACACGAGCTATTGCTTGTTATTTGTAAACACTACAAGGCATTACTAATGAGTTTGTCGACATTTGTCTTATAAGTTTGACATATTTCTACAAAACACTACTACTTTTTGAAAACGTAATATACTTATGTCCATAAAAATATAAATTTATTTAATAAAAGTTGTGTTGTACATTCTGTAAATACTTACCTACGAGGAATAAAAACTATCTTGCTGTGTATCTTGTCTTCACAGAATTAGTCTTTCATGGGCCAATGCATACTTTTTTATAATAAACTTTTTGAACATATTAAGACTTACCATTTAATAAACTTTGAAAATATATTAAATTTCAGTTGTGTGATAAGGGTTTCATACGATTTTAGAACAGACAGAAAAGCTAAGGATTTATTGCTAATCAATCAACTTCCTTCTTATTATTATATTTTGTGAATAAGATTTATTTAGAAGAAAAAAAGACAAGCTTCTCATTGAGTGCGTTTCGATCCGGTTGTAGTTTTTAGATTAATATAGACGCGTCACAAGAATCTTTGTACGATGTATGTGAAATAAATATATTCTTATCTTACCATTAATTTGTATCTAAAAGGAAGTTTGGAAAATAATAAATAAATAATCTTCTCTAAGAACAACGACATTATTTTTTAAGTTATTGATGACAAATGCAGAAGTTTGACTTTGTTGCGTATTTCAAAACTCTTGATATCATTCACTATTTTTAAATTTCCAAATGAAATTACAATGTAATTGTTTACATGTATACTCCTCTAGCACTGCCGCCGTGTAGAGCATAACAGGGCAGCAGGTCTAAAATACATAACAGCCAAGTCAATTACAATGAGGCCTCTATACATTGTAATGAGCAAATAGTAAGCACTTGTCGTCAGTAACTTAACTGCTGGAATCGATTCAGAATGCTTCGGCTTCAAAAAAACAACGTATGTAGAGCTGTACGGCATTATGTGGTGGGTGCTGTAGTAGTGATATTTAAATTGATACTATTTACCAAAAATTTCACGTTCATCCGACAAATACATATAATGTTGACTACTCAAAGGTTCCTTTTAAGACCAATTTCAGTGTGGGGTTAAAATCCATTTGAAGTATATTATTTATGGTTTTAAAAAATAAATATCTCATTTTTTATTGAATTAGAAGGCAAACAAAACCACCCTATAGTAATGAATATTAGCCGCTCACACGCTTACCTACTTCTATTGGAAAGAAACAGTAGCGATTGTGTTGCGCATCCCTCAATCGAGGGAGCAAATTAATGCAAACCTGGAATAGTAGAAGATCCGAACCTAAATTGACCTTCGTTTAGCTTATAAAAGAATGAAACATACTTATAATAAATTTAGTATACTTACACACACACACACACACACACACACACACACACACACACACACACACACACACGCGCGCGCGCGCGCGCACACACACACACACACACACGCGCGCGCACACACACACACACACATCAAACTTATCACAACCCTCGTTATGTGTCAGGGGCTAAAAAATAATTAAAGATAGTCTTTCTAAGACTTTTTAAGGCAACTCATTATTACAATATTTTCTAATATACCTATTAAATTTATTACAGAATATGTTTAGGTAATCTTAATAATAGCTCAGTGTAGGTCGACTTTGGTTCGGATCTTAGACCAGTATAGAGACGTTGCACATCTCCACAATTTAGTAACAGCTTCTTTACCAAACAGCGTTTGTCAATGATACCGTGACATACAACACAGGGGATCCGATAACCATAATTACGGAAGAGACTTGACACTCCATATTCAGGTAGATAGGTATTACCACATTTGGTGTCTACTTTAATGGCTAACCATCAGGAACCGTCTGCTTGTTTTTACAGCACTCATTAAAAATTTAAATCACCAGACAAGTCTTAGATAGAGGTAGTCTAAGAAGTGATTGTGGTATTTTGTTTTTTTTTATACAAAACAAGCACTTGCAAACAAGCGCACTGCTCTCTTGATGGTAAGAAATAACTGTGGCTTATCGACACCATAGATGTTATAGGTGCATCGCTGTCTTGTAGCAGAGGTGTTAAGGTCAATAAAATTGTGCAAATCTACCAGCCACCCCACCCTCAGGACCGGAACATGACACTCATTATAGCAGCAGAAGCAGATGTGATGGATCCCCAACTGGAAAAGTAACAGTGCCCACTGTACCACCAGTAGTCTTGTTGGTAAAGATACATTTAACATTTGATAGCATCTTACGAGCTGCCTGTCAGGTATTGATGGCCTATTCTACACAGGAGACCCGGACCACCACGTAGAACTAAAATGATGAGTAAATAATGATAAAAACATCACCTTCTATAATTAACCGAAGATATACAGTATATGACTAAACTAGACGCTGATAATTGTATCGCTGAAGTTGAAACCCAACGGTGGCAATCGCAAACACTGCAACGCAGACGATGGAGGTCAGAAAAGGTGATCATAGTATCCCTATTCCTAGCTTTTCTTGGAACTCAGTTACTAACTGTACGTGTAGGTATTAGTTGTTGCGCTTTTCAACGGGACCCTTTTGACCTTTAGGAATGAGGCAAAAGTTTGACTGTGTTTGAAATAAAAAGGAAATTAAATGAAATTTATTTATTTGCGGAATATGTGTTCTAAAATTGTGTCAGAATACTTATTCGTACCAACATATTCTACCACACAGTGTGGTGTGCAAATATTAACTTAATTAAGTGCTTATGCAGTTTTAATTTTTGGTTTTTATATTTTAGTTTGATAACGTGTTAATCGATTTAGCTGATTAACGTTACTGACAGACTTATATTACGTACTCGCAATTTGCTATAGACTTTGTCAGCTTAGAATAGTTACGATTTCCATACCAAGTATCATCCCCTATTAGTTCTTTGGGGGTTAAATAAAAAAAAAATAAAGTCAGCCCTAAAAAAATTTATACTGGTTTTTAGCTATATGCATATCAAATTGTATTAAAATCGGTTCAGCGATTCAGACAGACAGAAAGACTTTCTCTTTTATAAGATTGGTACGGATAACATACCTAGTAGGTATGAATTATTTCTAACTATCCCTATTCCCGTAAAGGTTACCAAAATGCTCGAAGTCTATCTAGTTAATTCTAACGTTAATAATACATTTTTTTACGATAAACAAAAAATAATGTAAATTTGTACCTATTTGAAAAAATAAATGTCGCTATTCAAAAAAAAACATTTTAGGCAATGACATTATCACTAGTTGGAATGGGGATTCCCAGTGAATCAGGAGGAATCCCCGTTCACTGTAAGCAGCGACTGGAAAACTAGCTCTGATGTAAAATTTTTAAGTAAATATTTCAGTTATTTAATGATATTTTTTATAAAAAAGGAGGGGAACGAGCATGTGGGTAAGTGATTAGGAACCTGACGTGCCGTTTGGAATCCCAGGCGTATTTTAGCGAAGTTTCTCTAAGTTGCAATACTGTTTGTGTACCAGTAGGGTTACTCTTGAATCTCGATATCATGCGAATTGGAAATTGGAATCGAATATGTCACTTTAGGTACTTTTGAACACAGAATTAGGGGATTATTAACATTTAGTTACAAATAAATTCAACGAATAGGATAAAATAATTTACTATTTACTATTAACTATATGGTAATAATTCGCCAGTATTGTGTTCAAGAGTACCTAAAATGACATATTCGATTCCAACTTCCAATAATGCATGAATCGAGCTTCCAGAGTAGCCCTACAGGTAGTCTACTCTTAAACCGTAACACGACAGCGTCAAGCATTGGCAGTACTTATTGCGTCTACAATGAATAATGAATAATTGGTAATACCAATCCAGGCGAGTTTTTATTATTTATAGCCTCTGTGGTCTAGCGGTCCGGCGTCGTACTAGACTTCTTGAGGTCCCAACTCCCAGGTTCGATTCTCGGGTCGGCCAGCATAAAAGCTAAGAAATTTATATTTTTAATATTTTAATAAAGATAACGTTGCCCGGGATTGGATATGTGCCCAGTTGGCGATGATAGACTTGCCACCTATCACATTGTGGGACCTAGTGTCTTTGCCTGTGCCTCTGCCTACGTCTTCGGGGATATGGGCGTGAAGATACTTTTTGAACACAATACTAGCGAATTATTAACATTGAGTTATTAACAATGTTAACAATCACTAGGTTTGTGTTGAAGAGCACAAGATGACAAAAATCCGATTTCAATTTCCGTGAAATGAAGATTCAAAAGTATGACTAGGTACAGTACTACTATTTAGATTATGCGCTTCGGCTTTACACTTTTTGCTCCTTTTACATTTTACACTTTTGTTTTTAAATTGGCTGACCTAATTTAAATTTAAGCGAAGTGATTATGTGTAATAACAACTCTATATAAATATCTTTAAATACATTCGGATTTCCGAAGCTTGACGAATATAGCCGAAGCGCATAATTTAAGTAGTACTACTATAACTGTTTTAACAAAAAAATCTTAGCAACAAAACACTCCTGTAGATAGGTTATTGAAGTCGTTGAATCGTCGAAAAATATTTCTATCGCCTCTTTGGTCTAGTGGTCGGTGTAGCTTTCTTTTTTAACCCACTGCTTAGGTCCATATGTGGATCCCGAAGAGAAAAGTAATTGTCCATAAAGGAAGTGGATAATAATAACTTTTTCTCCTCTTAAATTCACCATAGAAAATTCAAAAATAATCTTAATATCTTAATAAATTCCACTTCATCAAGGATATCCAAAAATAATATTCTTTGTCACTTGAATCGGCAATCCGCTATGTAATCATTTTAGAATCTTTTTTTCTTTTTCTCTGATATATAATTCTGACTTCTTTTACAACTACTACGACGACGACTGCAACTAGCGAAGCCAACAGAATCAAAAATTTTAAGAGTATTAAAATGTGAAAGAAAGAACATAAAACGCGACGTGATAAGTAAGAAAGGAATGAAAAAATCACTGCAGAAGATCAATCCTCAGTAACTCAACTGATTAGAGCTTTTGTCAGCAAGAGACAAGAGAGTGCAGGTTTAAAGATTTGAAATAAGATAATTTCTTTCTTTCTTTAAAAAACTTTGAAAATTAATCCCATGCACGGGACATTTTTTTATGGTATTGAAAATGAAATCCCATTTCATTTATTGTATTGGAAGGCAAACGAGTAGACGGATTGCGTGGTAATGGTGCGTTGCCAACCTGAGGCCGGGATGGTAGGCCTCGCACTAAGTAAGTTTATCGGCTAGCTTATCCTCCCAACTAGAAAACCTCAACGGGAAGCACTGACGTATGTTTATGACGTATGAATAGGTAAGACGGTGGTTCTAATCCGGGCGATCCACTGCGGAACTCTACCACCTAATCATATGTATCGTTGCTAATGACGGTAATCGTGCTTGCCTTTTAAGAGCTGCCTGGCAGGATGGGAGAAGACCTATTCTGCAAAGGAGTTAAAACCAACACGGGGAAAGTGCTAAGAATTTAAATATTTTAAGCATTGTCTTGTCTAATCCATAAAAAAATCTTGAATTCTTAATTTCCGTAGTAACGTCGTCTTCTCCTGACGACAATTAGCACAACAAAAAAATTAGTTTTACCAGTTTACTCATAATGCGACGACCAATTGAATCAAGCGAACTGCTATCCTGATAGACAACCGTAGCTTATAGACACCATGATTTTACAGGTGCGTTGCTCTCCTCTGGCTGGCATAATAGGCCTATTCTGTAGTTCTATCGACTACCTTACCCAGAACCAGAACACGACAGAGCAAATATGGTGACAGGAATAGTTATGTGGAAGGTGAAGCAAATGACATTGATTACGGTCCGACGTAAAACTAAACTGAATTCCTAGAATTGGTAAGTTTCTTTTAGCTAAAATTTCTATGCCTAACTTCCCTGAAATCTCTGTGCACGCCCCATCAGACAGCTTGTAAAGTGATCGGATGTTAAATATAGCACCCACAAGATGGCGGTCGAGTACACTCTCGACCCGGTAGGGATCCACCGCTTTACCCATTTCCACAGCCATATTGAAAGTATCATGTTCTGGTCTTGAGAGGAGGGTAGACCAGACGCGAGTCAAGTAACTGTCCATGGGTAGACTTTTTTTTATATATTATAGACTTTTAGCACTTAGGCCCCAAGATAACGACGCACTTACTATCTATATGCCATCTCTATAGGCCACGCTTATCTCTTGCCATCAGGAGAGCCGTGCGCTTTTTTTATCTAATGATTTAAAGGGGTTCTGTTCAGAGACATGCCAACCCCATTGCACCTAATCACACTTTTGCCCCGTATATTACAATAAAAAAGAATGTAAAGCTAGACTCGCTTTGCATAATTCTGTGCTTATCCCAACGTTATTGTATAGAAGAGAGTTGGGTATGTCAGAAAAAGCATGAAAGTAGGATAAATGCGGTCGAAATAAGAGCGCTACCGAAAATCTGTGGTGTAACGCTCGCTGACCGCATTCGAAACAGTGAGATCCGAGAAAGAGTGTGTTTGAAAGAAAGTGTTGGTGTTAAAATGCGAAAGGGCATGCTCCGCTGGTTCGATCATATGGAATGAGTGACAGATGAAAGATTGACAAAGCTGATATACAACGCGAATGTGGATGGATGTAGGTACCCGGGGAGACCAAGGTTGACATTCCACGATCAGATCACTCGGATATTATACTAGGGTGGTGTCAAGTCCCCGGAACCGGCGTGTTTGTATGAAATGTGTAATGAATGAAGCAGAGAGTATCGAGTGCCAGACCTCACGATCCAGTCGTGAAATCTGGCACTCGATACTCTCTGCCTACCCTGTAAGGGACCTGGCATGAAGACGTATGTATGTATGTATGTAAGAATGTAAAGATACAAAAATTAAAAGCTTAACCTTTTAACCGCCATGGTCTGAAACATAAGACATACAACATCTAGCTCGCACCGCCGCGGCCGCAGTCTTAAAAATAAGACTAATTTCAAACTGTTGTTTTGAAAGGATTATCTGTATTTCCAAAATCTCAATACAAGACTCTCAACAATTATTTTAAATACCTATAAAATAAACAATATTGTATGATATTACTAATCATATCGCTTTTAGATCATTTTTGTAAGCAGTATTTGGTTTATTTGGTAGGTTTCGATTGTTTACATATGATCGGCGGTGGAGCTACGTTTAGTAAAAAATGCTACGGCGGTTAAAAGGTTAATAATAATTATACTATACCTAAATGACATTGGTTAGCTAGCTGACATTTTTTTGGCAATTCGGTGTTTGAAATGACAAAATTTCCTGTACCTACTACACTTTTTGGTTTACCTTAAATTCTTGCACCAGTTACATTCTTTCTTTTTACTCTTCCACATTCCATCAGCAAATGTTACACATATTCAACCTTATCACAATGTTCACGATTAGGTGATTTTTTATAGCCGTGCGCTTGTTCGTTATCAGCTATCACATAAAAAATATCAAAAGGAATATGTGTCTTCACGCCCATATCCCCGAAGAGCTAGGCAGAGGCACAACCAGGGCACCCACGACTAGCCGAAGACACTAAGTCCAATAATATGACAGATGGCAAACCTATCGCCAACCGGGCACATATCCAATCTCGAGCAACATTGTTTTTTTATTAGAAAATTGGAAAAACCAAATTTTCTTTTTGTTGCCCGACCCGGGATTCGAACCCGGGACCTCATGCAGTCAAGTCCAACACCTGAGCCGCTAGACCACAGAGGCGATGGAAAAGGAATATGTATTTCCATGATTAGCCCAAGGTACTAGTCCCACGGCGGTATTTCCGTTGCACCCGTTTTGAAATCACAACGATTCTAAAGAAGTTTCACTTCAATAAAACATCAGCATATTGTTACAATTTAATGTAAAAATTACTTTTACTCTAACACAAGTCAAGCAACATTTCGAGTTTCAGAACAAAACATTAATTAATGATTTTTAATTTCTTCAATGAGGCCAATTTTAGGACAATCCACTAAGCCAATGCAATATTCATATTGCGAGCTAATCCAATTTTACTAAAACCAAAAACTTCAAAATCAGCTGTCGAATTTCAGTGACCTGATTTCGTTATGAGCCTGATAAATTACTTAGCAATTAAAAATATTACGGAGTAAAGACTGATTTGGAGGTTTTTATGGCTAGGTTTGACAATTAACAATTGACCTCATTCATGTATATGTTTTCTATTTATTAATAACAAAAAGGAAATAAAATTCATTGACAATAGTTAAATATGAACTAATTTAAATGTATATTAAGCTGTTAAAATCTTGTTAACTTGTTTTTGTGTAACAAAGGGAATTATATATGTATATACAAGTCAGTTTGGACCCTTACGCCTCAGCAGTCTCACAACTGATACATATCGTCTATTTCAGAGGTGGCCAACATTTTTTAATTTAAGATTGACTTTTATTAAATTTATTTCCGTTAAAACTTAATTTACTTGTCAAATATCAACATTTTCAAAGGGAACTGTTCTCCATAAATTTATAGGTTTAATTTAAAATAAAGGTTGCTATTCATTGAAATTGTGTTGAAAATCATCATCAGGTTAGCCACCCCTGGTCTATTTTAAAACTACAACAGATAATCTAAAAAGAGCACAACCTCTTTGCTACATATCGCATCGGCGCGGATTTATGTTGTACCAAAGTAGAGCAACGAAATAGAGAGGCCACTCGACGTTTAAGTCATCAAGTATGGAAAGTGGAGCCTCTAGTAGTTGTCGTACGAAACTTTAGCGTTAAAATACCATACTGCTCTTTTCTTAACAGTAATATGATCTTTGGTCACTGTAGGCCGCATCGGGGTAAGCGCGCGCAGTGCCGAGCGGATTCCGCCGGGGAAATATCCGCGCCGATACGGTGGGGCGCCCAGTGGGCGTTGCTCCACACAAAATGTATGCAAGCAATCTAGGCGGATTATTGCGCTGCAATGCGCCCCGTCCCGGTCCGTCCAACCGGGCGCTATCCATTAAACTGTGAGTGTTGCTGCATGACACTCTTATGACATTATTCAATTTGTCAAAAATAGCCTTCGACAAGCCATTATGGATATGAATCAAAGATTTTTGTCGAGAGTCTGTTTTTGATATATCTTTTGGAAAACTAAAAAAACATAAGGGTGATGGTAAGTTTATTGTTAAGTACAGACTTCCATACATTTTTGCAACAAAAAACAAAATTTTTTTAATATACACTCGAAAAGAATGCACAGTCGATGTGCGTAAAAATTAAACTGTACAATTACTAACAATTATTGTTTTTCATCTATATAAAGTGCTGTTAGTTCAACTCGGGAACGGCTGAACTGATTAGGTTGAAAATTGGTGGGGAGGTAGCTTAGAACCGGAAGAAGGACATAGGATACTTTTTATCCTGTTCGATTGTGAGGACACTGGGAAAAACAACATTTTAATTTTTCCCATACAAACGGAACAAAGTTCGCGGGAACAGCTAGTATTATATTTTTTTCCTTTGGATATTCGGATTCAATAATTTATATACATTGTACATATCGTCCCTGCGCGTGCAAAAGCCGCTAGGTATGTATTTTGAGTTATATTGTTTGGTATTTGACAATATCGCAGTCGTTTTCTAATAACGAATTTTATTGTTTTGAAATAGCTAAGTTGTTGCTAACCGCGAGGTTTTTTGCAACTTCACCGGACTATGATATATATTGTAAAACAGCCAAGTGACATATTAAAAAAATAATTACTTAAAGGGCTACATAATGAGGCTATGTGATAATCACACATTTTTTCCAATAAACACGCTAAGTTTAACGATAGCAGTGTGATTCCACTAATCACAAACTAAACTCATTTAAGATGCATGCTATCTCTTTCAAATAAAAAAACAAAAAGAGAGGGAACATTCTAGATATGTCAGGTTGTAACTTTCTTATACACGTTTTCAGATTCATAGATAGAAACGTCTGAAAGAATATATCGTGTCAGACTTATCTGAAAGTACTAAAAGTGTTTTGTCTCTTTTTATTACTTATGTTGGAAGAGGATAGCGATAACTCAAAATTAGTTTACTGAATGCGCAACAAAATACAAAAGTGTCAAGTATCAAAAACTAAAATAAAACACGTAGCTACTTTTGCAAGTGCAACGTCGATATATATTTAATACAATAATAGGTATCGGTTACCACTAAGTATGTGATTTAAAAGTAGGTTTACATTGAGATTGTACTCTTTCTATTTTATAAATCTAAGCTAATACTAATATTAAAAATAATTATCCGTCTAATAAAGTGCATAGGAGTAAGCTTAAATATTTACTCATATTAGTACAAAATTAGTACACCTAAGTGTAAATACGTACAAAATTTCATAGACAAAGTTAAGGATAGACCCTAATCAATACATACATCTTGGTGCTGATTCTGTCACGTTTCATCGTATTATTTCAAGTTATTGCTATATCTAAACTAAAAGACGTATTAACTCTACTATTACTACTACTACTCGTAAAATTACCATTAATTATTCATTTTTGCTTTATCCTGAACTAGATTGGACGTCTAGAAAAATGACAATTTCAATTTAGTAACCGACCGAAAGTTTCAGTTTCGGTTTCGGTTTTAGCCGGTTTCGGCCATAAAACCTGGTTTTGGCTTAGTTTCGGTTTCTGCCAAAAAAGTGACCGAGGTTGTGACACGAAACTCCTGCGTTCGTTAAATATCGTGCGTCGTATAGGTACTTTCCTAAGTATTTATTTAGTTTAAATAACATAAATAGTACATACAATAAAAAATCGATCGTCTATTTTTAAACTTTTTATTTCAGTCGACACTACTAGTTACATATGTGACTAGCTGTAGGCATTACGGTGGAAAATTGAAGGTGAAAATACAATCGAATTTAGTATCAATAAAAATTGTAACATATTTGGGCAAGTATCGGTTTCGGTTTACGCCGAAACTGAGAGCAATGTCGAAAGTTCGGTTTTATTTCAGTGTCTGCTGAAAAACTAGTTTTGGTCGGAAACTAAATCTCACTAAATTTTTCATTACAATATTTTACTTGCAACAAAAGAAATAGAAATGACTAAAAACTTTAATCGATATTCAGTAGAATCAACACCATTACCTAATAATTTACAATTCGAAGTGACACAAACTAAAGACAACAAGGTTTTAGAAAAAGGGGGTGTATAAGAACTACATGACTGGAAATTTACGATGTGATAAAATTTATATAATATGTAATAACGCTTACTTTATTATTGCAATAAGTTGCATTTAAATATTTTCTATTAATAAAAAAAGTAAGTTGAAAGCCTATATTTTTGCTATGTGAATTTATCTAAGTGTAAAATGATAAAAACTTCTAACATTTTTATTAATTGCTTAACACAACATAATTCAACTGTTGAAAAATATAGATGGGTTTAGAGATGGAAGTTATATTGTCTACATATTTATAAAATCGTTGTTCTGAATACGTGAATGTTGTTTTTATTAAGTTTGTCGGTTACCTGATAAATAGAATACAAAATATTTATTTTTAAATTACAGACAAAAATATACGTAGGTGCATTGCATATTCCTACACAATTCTTGAAAAAAATATCTGTGAATTGTATTTTTATCTCACAATTCAAACATAGAAAATATTAAGAGCATATACAGGATTTTTATCATTAGATGACTTGTAAATAAAAAAACTAAATTATTGAAAATTCTGGTGTTATTCTTCATACCACTACAAACAGAGTTCATCCGGAAACCGAGGACAATTTTAAAATAGAGTATTAAAGCTCTGTCTGTAAATTACATTATCACTAACAATTTAATTAAGCGCATAAACAATGACGAAACATTATAATTTAAAGTTGAAACATAAAATATAATATTCACAATAAAAAAATAATGCAATTACACATAGATCTGCAAACGTGGTGTAAAGTTTAATCGAAATAAAAACAGACATACAAACAAAAAACAGTCGCCATTGGCCATGAGCATAGACACCGCAAAGAATTGAGTGCTATACCAGGTTCTAAAAAAAAAGTTTTTAAAATACCTCTGTTTATCTTAACTTAGTAGCTTCTGAAGTTTCTGTTTGGTTTGAAAACCCCACCCCCTCCGTTGGAGTTCAGAAACAGTTCGATGTAGCGATGATCCATGTTGTTCTTGTCCCTCCTCATCGCCTAAAAAAAAAGTATCTTCACGCCCGTATCCCCGAAGAGGTAGGCAGAGGTACAACCAAGGCACCCACGACTAGCCGAAGACACTAAGTCCCACAATGTGATAGGTGGCAAGCCTATTGCCAACCGGGGACATTTCCAATCCCGACCAACATTTTTTTTTATATTAGAAAATTGGAAAAATCCAATTTTATTTTTGTTGGCCGACCCGGGATTCGAACCCGGGACCTCATGCAGTCAAGTCCAACACCCAGACCGCTAGACCACACAGGCGACAAAATTTAATAATATCCTCATCGCCTAAAATTTAATAATATTACTAAAGAGTTCTTTAAGGCTAAGAACTCACAGAGCGGTTTTCACCCGCGCCCGTTCCGTTCGTGGAACTACAGTTTTATTTCAAAACTCACGAGACCGCTAAATTGTCACATCGCCGTCGCGGTTGATATCATCGCTCACAAACTTGCACGATTCTACGGGCGACCGCTGCAACGGGAACCACAAACAACCGCGTGTAAAATGCGTCATTAAATGTGCTCTTACTTTTTGCATATAAATCTACATTCTACTAAAACCTCGGGCCCGGGTGAAATCCGCGCCGTGAGTTCTTTGCCTTATAGCTGTAAATTGATAATATTCCGCAACAAAGATAAAATTTGAAAATGAATATAAAACTTGATAAAATACTAGCGCCATCAACAACTTATTATAATTTATTTTTAATTATATATATAATACATATTGTTGTTGTTGTCACTTGTAGATTGTTTGGCCAGACCGTCACGCATTACCATCATGCCGTTAGTACGCTCTAATTGACACGCATCGGCATATTATTGATACTTACGTACGCGCCATGTGCTGAATACGCTTTATTGCTCCATTTATTTGGCAGTGGCTATCCATCTATTCATTTTTATCTATTCATCTATTCATTTTACTTTCGTTGGATAAGCAGCTAAACATATAAATCTGATTGCCTTGTATTTAAAAATGTAATGAAGTCTGTATAATTTAAGTACATGTATAAGAAATATTGCCGATGTGGCATATAAACTACGCAACCTTTTACCACGGCAGTTTTTCTATGCAGATAGTACTTAGGAACCTTTTAAAAAAGGCGTCTGTGAGAGGCAGTGATCACGTCCCCACGGTGACTCACTTTCTTCGTTTAAAAATCTTTTTTTCTATGATATTGGAAGGAAACAATGGTTAGAAATTCACGCCGCCTATAGACATCAAAGGTGGTAATGGTGCGTTGCCAACCTGAGGCCGGGATCACAATCAAGGTGGTGTCAATAATAGCCGAAACCGGCGTTTTTGTATGAAAAGGATAATGGATGTGGAGGAAGCAAGGCAGATTTGCCAGCACCGTGAGGTTTGGCACTCGATACCCTCTGCCTTCCCCGTAAGGGACTTGGCATGAAGATATGTATGTAAATATCTACATCTATTATCTGAAACATCTGACAACACTTGTGAATATTCATGGGCGGTGATCGCTCACCATCAGATGCCTTTGTTGTTTGCTTCCTCTTCTAAAAAGATAGGTCACAGGGGTAGCCCAGAAATCGAGATCTGGTAATCCAAAGTATCCTTAGCATTTAACTGTAGCCGGATCTGATGATGGATTCGCCAAGGTGATAAAATAATCGTGCTATTACTGGCAACTACAGAACTTGTCATCATCGCATTTTATCATCTATCATTTATCCACTCACCCTCATGGCATCCTCATGACACTCGAACTCCACATCTGCTTCTCCAGAGGGGCGGCCGCTATTGTCGTAAAGGATGTTAATATTCAAAGGCCGTATTGGTTTGAAGAACTGAAAGGTAATGACAATATTATATGGAGTCTCTATTTATTTATTTATTTACATACTAGCCGACCCGGCGAACTTAGTATCGCTTAGCGTTAACAACCACAAACAGTTTGCTTAAAAAACAGACTTTGGTATGCTATCGAGTTCCTCGATAAATGGACTGTCTAACACTGAAAGAATTCAAATAAGGCCAGTAGTTTCTGAGATTGGCGCGATTACTTACATACTATAAGTTTGTTTATATATCACTTATTATTATTACTTACATATATTAGTGTAGGTTTACTTACATACTATAAGGATGGATGATTCTCGCCGTCACTATTGTAATTCACATACAAAACATGTACCTATATACATATAAGTTGTGATATTGAAGTTTCGTTTCGTTTATGCATTGCAAACACACATACACATAAACCTTATCACTTAATGTATGAAACTCTACTATATTAAAATATGTAATTAATTATTTCTTACCCCGCACATCAATTTTGAAAAACCAGTTAACAAGGGCGGTATTTCCAAGCTAATAAAACTTAAGAAAAGAGCGAATTCATTCCTTATGATCGGCAACACATCTATAATACTCCTGATGATACGAATATGTTCGTGGGCAATGGTGATCACTTTTTTTTTATAACATTGGAAGGCAAACAAGCAGACGTATTTCCTGATGGTAAGAAATTCCCGCCGCCTAGAGACACCAAAGCTGGTAATGGTGCGTTGCCAACCAGAGGCCGGGATGTTAGGCCTCGAGCAAAAGTAAGTTTACCGGCTACCTTACCCTCCAAACCGGAACACGTCATGACGTTATGGCGGCAGGAATAGGTAAGGCGGTGGTACCAATCCGGGTGAGTCGCTGCGAAACTCTACCACCTAGTCAGATGTCACGGTGTTAGTGACGGCAAGCCTATGCTCGACTTTTACGAGCTGCCTGGCTCAGGAAGGCAGAAGGATCAAGGACCAATTTCCATCAATTGACCCACTTGCTCGTTTGCTGCCTCTTAAATAAAAATATATCTATATTTTTTGGTTCTATAGTCTTTAGACTTACGTAGGCGATATCCTGTGGCGTCGCCTTAAAAGGCAACCCCCGCATGTGCACGGCGTGCCCGCCGCCGCCGCGCCGGAACCCC
>NJDC01000667.1:87129-99574 GCA_002245475.1 Calephelis virginiensis | reverse complement strand
TATTAGACCGCGGGGCCCCCCAAGTCGCGGGGCCCGTAGCATTTGCTACTCTTGCTACGTGGCTAATCCGGCACTGCTTGTTCCGATCCGAAATGTACGGTTGCCGCTAGACTTGCACTGGCACCTCGGCAAGAGGACATCGACGCACCTATTATAAGTTTGGTGGGCACCACCAAGTACATTGAATAATAGCTGGGCACGTTCGCAGACAGTGTGTAGTCACACGCGGGTGCTAACACCGGATTCGGGTGGGCAGCCGTTATTTCAAAGTAACGTTCCGAGAGTTCTTTAAAATGCTACGCTATTATGGGTAAATCTAGGTCGCGATGTAGGTCCTCGTTGGGAACGTACCACGGACAACCGGTGGCAGTACACATAAATCTATTCTGAACTGCTTGTAACTTTTTAAATTGGTACGGGAAGGTATGTGCAAAGGCTACTCTAGTGTAAGCTAATATAGGCCTAACATGGGCCTAACATATGTTTTTTAAAGTGTCACTTTGTTACGAAGTGACATTTTACTGTTTTTATTAATTAGTAGAGACGGCTAAGTACGAACTGAGCCTAGTTTGTGACACGTGAAATATCCGGTTCGAACTACATATTTTTGTCTAGAGTGACCCCTAAGTATTTTATTATTTTCGCCAGAATAATCAGACTAACTCATAAGGCATATATTACAGTATAAATACAAATATTACAGTATCCGGTGTTAGCACCCGCGTGTGACTACACACTGTCTGCGAACGTGCCCAGCTATTATTCAATGTACTTGGTGGTGCCCACCAAACTTAGAAGACCCTGCAAGGTGTTATCGGATCCTCCGGACCCAATAACACCGGCTAACGCGAGACACAAAACATTATTCTACACCTTCGCTGCCGGTCTCGGCAACGAAGATCTCTCTTGCGCCCGGCACCTAAACGCCGAGCGATGAGCCGCCTTCAAGTCCTTCAAGTCCACCCAGTAACTAGAACGAAGTAAACCAGCCTTTGTTGCTAGCGTTGTAGGGAACAGTCCAATCCGTTTAAATAATGATATCTCGAGCTGAGCACTCTGATCGGCCCAAAATAGTCCAGTGAAATTGTAAAAACCTCACGTTTAACAACATAATAGCCATTTCAAAAAAAAGCCGAGAATAGTATGTAAGACGGTGGTAGATGTTTGAGACAAGTTTAAGCTTTGCTCGCCTTTTATGTGCTGCCTGGTAGTAAAGTTAGAAATTACCATTCTGAAAACACTAAATATTTTATTAAAAATTCTATCACTATACACACATTGTCAATATAACAATATGTACTTTTATAGTCGGAAGTTGAAGAAATAAAAATAACAATCAACATTACTTTAAGAGCAACAAAACAGCTTGCTGACAGCTTGCTGAGAAAAAAACCTATCAACTAAAGATTGTCGAAAAATATATCCATCACTGCTAGGGTCTTCAGTAACCGAATCAATATTTACTACATTAATATTATTACTATCCCTTTCTAATGGCAAAATGTCACCAATGCTTATTGCAATATTATGCAATGTTGCACAAGCACATATCACTGCAACAACTGTGTCTATTTTGATGCCCATGCCAACCTGCAGACAAGGAAATCTCCTTTTCCAAACTTCAAAACAGTTCTCTATTGATTTGCGTGTTTCAATGTGGCTTTTATTAAAATTCTCTTGTGCAGGTGAATCTGGTGATAAAAATGGCGTCATTAAAACATTAGAGACAGTATATTTGTTGTCTCCTAATAAAACACCAAGCAGTACCCCAGTGTTTAACTTTTGTTTTAATGCACTATTATTGTAAATGAAACCGTCATGGGTACCTCCTGGCCATCGTGCTACCAAATCATAAAATTCCATATTAGGTCCTGTCACTGCCTGAACCTTTATAGAGAAATATCCCTCTCTATTTCTGTAAGCTTCTGAAGAAGTGCCTCCAGGATTTTTTACTTTAATATGAGTGCAATCAATGCAGCCAATCACATCAGGAAATTGAGCTATCTCGTAAAATTTTTGCCTGCAACATAAAAACTGTGATTAATTTGTGTGATTTGAAAATATCACAAATCGTGAATCATGTGATTTTAAAACTTCATAAGTCTTACAAAATGTAGTCATGTTTTTTTAAAAATCACACGGTTCTGGACTTGCGTTATTTTTAAATTATATAATTCACTAATTACAGTCCTTGCATATTTTGACATTGTGTAGTCAATTACTATGCCTTACTTAACTGAATTAATTTCCTCTGTGGTAGAATGAAATTTAACTCGATATTTCATCTGGCTAGCAATTACTGTTGAAACTCGAGCAATAATTCTGGAGGCTGACTGTTGGCAGATATTCATAGTATCTCCATCCATTTTCTGTAATATAATGCGGGCCAATGTCTATCTCTAAAGAAAATTTATAGAATAACACAACACTGACTTTATTACAATTACAAAAACACATTGAAATGAAAAATCTAGCGAATTTTTGTTTAACAAATTTGTGGTAAAGTATAAATTATGTTCAAACCTGAAAGCTGCCCGTGGCGTAAAACCTCAATGTCAATAATATCATAATTTCAGGGGCAAACGGCAATCCTCTTTTTGATAATGTCCGTAGATCTTTCAACATGGGCACTAAAATACTTTTTACAACTTGAGGTGAAAATCTATACCGTGCTCGAAATTCTTGAGCTGAATATTTTGTAAATGGATCCGAATGATCTCGTAAATATCGTCGAGGACCTTCTTCTCTAAACCTTTTTGCATAATTTATAAATTCAGTAAATTCAAATAAATCATTCATCCTCTTAAATTTGAATAAGTTTAAGTTTATTTCATAGATTGTTTATTTTCTATCATTGACGGTCGTAATCTTTGTTGTTTTTTTTTGTTTTTTTTTATCCCAGTCGGGGAAAGGCAAAGGATCTGTGTCCATACAGCCACGTCTTCCGTTATTATAAATCTTTTTCTTGTTATAAATTTCAATTTATGTCTTCCGTATTAGTTCTTTATTTCTGTCATTAGTCACTATTTACACAGTCTTGGCTGGGTCTTGAGTAAAGCGGTGGTTTCGTTACACAAGCTCGTTTACGAGATTTGGCGGCAGCGAGGAAATTCACGATACACTAATTTCTTCATGATTATTTCATTAGTGCGCTTTCACTGAACAAAATCAAACTAATTCCCACCTAAATTAACCAATTTTACTCATATTTTACACTAAATTCAATAATTGTGAAAAAATTACGACCATCTTCATTCACGATGGCGCCAAAACTCTAGTTTTTTTTTAGGTTAATTTGCCCCTTTCTGGGGCCGGCTAAGACCTTTAGGCCATGCTGCCACGTCTTCCGTAATAATAAATTCTTTTTCATATTAAAATATTAAATTCATTTCTTCAGCTTCTTAACATATTGTCTTTCCCTTTTTTAAATTCATTTCCTTCACTGAGACAAAGCTTATTTGAGTCCTTCAATACGTCTTTAGTTTTAATTTCTTGAAGTTTACATATTATGTTTCTCCGTTAATTTGTTTTATAGTACGTCACATCCTTGAATTACGATTATTTTCGCACAAATTATAAAATTAAAATTCTGAACACAAAAATCATCTTCTTTCATGTTGGCGCCAAAACTTCTACGACAGTGCAAAAAGTATTTTTAATTCTTTCACTAGTATAGTTTATTTACTAAATCACATTTACACACAACTAAGTAATATTGACACTTTAATTAATTTACAAATTATACATTTTTACATTATAATATTACACATTTTTAGCTTAAAGATTGGAGGGAACCCTCGAAAAGCGCGCCTTCCCCCTTCGACCGTTCCCGCCAACCCGTAATCTTTGTTTACTTTGTTGTTTTTTTAATTTTACTTTTATATGTTAATTTGCCCCTTTCTGGGGTCGGTTACGACCTTTAGAATATGCTGCCACGTCTTCCATATTAATTAATTATTATACAGACATTAGTCACTATTTACAAAGTCACGTCAGGGTCTTGAGTAAAGCGGTGGTCACTTTACACAAGCTCAATTTGGGAGATTTGGCGGCAGGAAATTCGCGATACACTAATTTCTTCATGATTATTTCATTTGTGCACTTTCACTGAACAAAATTAAACTAATTCCCACCTAAATCAACAAATTTCACTCATTAGTTACACTAAATTCTATTTGCAAATTATACGGGTTATACCTTTTCACCATGTTATGTCAAGTGACAAGTGTCACTTTAAGTAAACTTCATACAAAATTCGGGTTTGCTATGTACCTAGCTATGGAGGTCATACGTAGTATTTATATACTCTGGCGCCATCGTGAACGAAGATAGTCGTAAGGTTTTCGTAATTATTGAATTAAGTTTAAATTATATACGTTGAACGTTGAACACCAGGTAGGAACGAAACTCCTTCGGCTAATGTAGAATCGACACAATTCATGAGTATATATTATGCATTGGCTGGGTGGAGTGAAGGAGAAAGAGAAAGGTATTATACACTACTTGCTTGTGTATAACCAAAACTCCCACGACTAGCTGAGGACATTTAAGTCCTACAATGTTGTAGGCAAACGGGCATATATCCAAACACGTGCAATGTTGTTTTTTTTAGAATATTGAAACTTAGTACACATTTTCTATTTCTTTTTTTGTCACCCGATCCGGGTATCGAACCCAGGACCTCTAGATGTCAAAGTGAATATATCACTACGACGTAAAGTTATGTCCGGTGCCTGTCAATTAGACAAGAGAGATGACGTGTGTTTCTAAATTTTCAAAAAATCGACAGTAAGTGTTGAGTGAGTTCAACAAAAAGAAAATTTGGTTTTCACAATTTTCTAATAAAAAAAAGTGTTGCTCGGGATTGGATATGTGCTTGATTGGCGATAGGCTTGCCACCTATCACATTGTGGGACTTAGTGTCCTGGGCTAGTCGTGGGTGCCCTGGTTGTGCCCCGGTTGTGCCTCTGCCTACCTCTTCGGGGATATTGGCGTGAAGATACTTATCTTCAGTGGGAGGTGTCTACAGTTTTGGATATAGTTGAATTTTACAGGAATTGCCGAAGTGCAGATAAAAAAGTAGAGACAATAGCGTATTCCTAATAATTCACCTGAGGTAAAATTAGATAAGTGAAAGTATATATCCCGTTTTCACGCCAAAACTGCTGAACTGATTTTGATATTCAAAAAAAAAGATTAAACTTTGGAGAAGGACGTAGGCTACTTTTTATCTCAAAATTTTAACGGTTAGCGCTGGAGAGCTAAATATTAAATAATTAGAATACGCTTGCGAAGTCACTGGTAACAGCTAGTATTTAAAAAAATTGCCTTTATTTTTGTCATTTTTATCTAAATTGTCGCCAGATATGGCCAAAACAGAGTAATTTTATCAACACTGCTGCCATTGCGTATCGAATTTTCTAACGACGCATCTTCACCATGGGCCATGATCTCCCACGATAGAGTGTGCGATTATCGCCTCGCGCCACCGTATACACGATCGAGCATTCCTCATTTGTTAATTGTCATCAATACGAGACGGATGTTTCGACCTATTTAAATTTAGTTACAAAATTGTATGGTAGCCATTTTCAATAGCTTCAAATTGGAGCTTCTGCATTACTTATTTTGCTTTGCTTGAACGCCATGCATTAGCCACAATATAAAAAATACCAATTTTGTAACATAAAGTTGGGGTTTCTTTATTAATTAAAAATGCTCATGCCAGAGAACCCCGATACTGCAGAAAATTAAAAAATATTATTGTCAGAATTGAGCAAACAATTTTATGACGTGCAAAAACATTTTTCAGCTGCTTGGTGGCAAGCGCTGAGATGGTTTAAAAAATATATTATTGTGCTAATTAATGCAATACAGTTTATGTTTATAAAACAACTGAACAATATTTTTTTTATTTTTTATAGTAACTGTAGTGATCAGAAGCACTTGCACTAGCACTGTTTTGTTACCTACTAAAGGCTGATTTCACCAACCATGTTGAATTGAAAACCAAGTTTAGTAAAACTAAGTTCCATGTAAACGAGTTCAATTATCGGTTATGTTTCCGTTTATAAGTTACGGAAATTTTATTTCAATTGCCAATTAAATTGATAAAATTCTCATTTTCTGCGTATCTGCTTTAAAACAGTTTAATGATAAAATGTTTACAAATGTTTTCAGCAATGATATTTTTTTACACTAAAATTGGCATGATTGACGCTCTCCACACTAATCTAAAGGTGTTTTTACGTTGATCTCGTTAAAATTCGACGGTAAAATCCAGCTTAAGTCTGTAACGAAAAAATGTCTATTTAAGAGTAATCAAATCAATGCTAATTTGATTTACCGTTGTCAGTTCGGTTTTATGAGACTTCAGAATTTGATTTAATTTCAAGTAACGTACTGATATTGTTTACTGAATGTTAGTTATGAATTATTGAATGAAGACTGCTTATGATTGCGCTTGAAAGACGTAACCGTTACTATAAGTCTAAGCACACATCTACAATCTGGGTGTAATTGTTATATACTTAAAAGATTGCTATTGGTCGCATTAGTAGCTACCAACGAACTTTAAGTTTACAGATGACACAAGGCTTAAAAAAGTTATAACACGTTTTAAGTTTTAAAAATTGCAAACAAAATTGCGTATTAAATGTTTAATGTTTTTTTAACGTCTCTTGACCTTTTTCCATTATTTTCTTATGGTGTTGTAAATTAAAATTTTAAACTATAATATCATGCTTTAATTGATATGTTATTTCATGGTGAATCATCTATCAAGGTATAATATAGGCTGTTTTTTCAACGATCTAACGCTGATTGCAATGCTAAAGTTTTAATGTTAAATTTAGACTGTCAATTTCTAATACAAGCCGTCAACAACTATATTTTATTCATAGAATTTTATGTATTAAAAAAACATCACTATGTTTGAGTGTTTTGCATTTCATGTTTAGTTCATAATCATGATAACACACATAAAGCCGAAACGCTTAACTCTACCATACATGGTCTGTCAATCCTATTATATTCCAATATATTTCAGCTCGAACAGCTTACATCAGTTTGTAACCGACTAAAAAAGGAGTGAGTTGCAAATTCTACTCCAATAAATATATTTTTAACGGAAATTAAAACATTTTATTACTTGAAAAATCAAGTCAAAAATCTTAAACCATTTTGTATTATAATTGGCCCAGGAGAATTAATTAGTCTGACCGCGGATGTGTAATAAGGGATCTACAAGGCTCGAGCTTAGAAGTTTCGAGTCAAACAAATTATTGTTGGATTTATCTTTAAAAAAACTCACTAAATACATTTTAACCTGCTAACACTATAGATATTAATTGACCAAAAAAAATACACTACACACTAGTTTTTGTAGTAAACGTCTACTTAACCCTTTTAAAAATATGGACAAGTGTAATATTTGTTGTTTGCGATATTCTAAATATCTGAATAAGAAATCCAGAATGTTAAAAAGTTTAATGGGGCAAGAGTTCCAATATTACACTACAGACAAATATCGACGATCGTGTGGACGTGCCGGCAATCATGGCCCTAACTTCCTTTGATGATTGTCCAAAAACCCGACGTAGCGGCGATCACGCTCGATTGCAATCCATCATGGCCGCTCATAAGCGACTACGCCCTCTAGACAATCGTAAACGTCTGTTCATGTCCCACGGTGAAGAGGCAGCATAACACGTGTGGCGACTCCACAAAATCTATACAGAAGTTACGTTCGAATGGTGTCTTTCCGTACTCGATTCCAAACACACTGGCCCGCTCGTGGAATCTCGAAATGTAGAAATCTCGTTGGTAACGAAAATTCCTGATCGTGAGTGTGTGAATAATATGCATGCGATGTGTTAGTTGCGTCTCGGAACTTAGGATTCGCGGGCCTTAATTCGTTGCTGGTAACTCTAAAGCCTCATACATACGTAACGATTTATCGTAGCAATTTCAGACTGTGCAGATAAATCGAACGTCCCTAGTGCCTCCACACGCCTCCAATATCGACGTCGATCGGGCAGTTCTCCGCAGAAGTTCGCGCAAGATACATGTTAACGATGGAAGATAATGACGCACTTGCTATATTAGGTCTGGTTATGTGTTTAAAGGAAAAAAAGAAGCGGAGTCTATGGTGTAAAGGCTGGCTCATGAAAAGGAAGCAATTTTCTCATACCAACTTGTTAAGTGAGTTGAAATTCGCTCCGCAAGATTGACATAACTATTAAAGGATGAATGAAGAGGCATATTTAAATCTCCTGGCTTTAGTTTCTCCACTAATAAAGAAACAAGACACTGTTATGAGAGAAGCTATAAGTCCTCATGAAAGATTAACTGCTACACTGTGATTTCTAGCTACAGGACGTTCCTACTAATGTTTGAAGTTTTCTACAATATTATCACCGCAAGCTCTTAGCCAAATAATCCCTGAAACCTGTGATGCTCTGTACGAGGTTCTACAGAAAGTTTACTTAAAGGTAAGGAATGAAAAATACTATATTAATCAATAAATTATTTATTAATTAAACTTTTAGGACGTATTGAAGAACATTTTACGAATAAGTTACTTTTTTATTCATCATTAAAATTGCGTAAATAGGAAGTAATAGTATTATTAGATTGTGTATGGTCTGGCTCTACTGGTGATGTAAATTCCATTGATGATTGAGAGTGTGGTTGAGTGTAAATGATTTGAGTGTGTGGTTGAGTGAAGAGATCTTGAGTGTGTGGCTGAGTGTAAATGACTTGTGTGTGTGACTTAATGGAAAGGTTTTGAATTTGTGGCTGAGTGGAATGGTTTTGTATGTGTGGCTGACAGGAAAAGTTTTGATTGAGAGATTGATGTAGCTCGTTCGCTGTCAGAACGGTTTGCCGGGGTCGATGTGTCTGATTCGTTGTCGGAATAGGCCAGTGTTGGTGTGTCTTGATCACTGTGTGGACAGTAGTAGCTCGTTGAGTCATCATCTATATTCGATGTAGATGGTCTCGGTACTTCTTAATCGTTTAAAAAACTCAATAACTCAAAGTACCATACACGAGGTTTATAAATCTTGTCAGTCCCTGCTCCAGATTGACACGATTTTTTTTGTTTTATTGAGCTCTTTTTTATATGTAGTTCGAAGATTATTAATCTTCTTAACCAATGTATCCCTCCTGACATTTGGATCTATGGGTTTGTATTTTTCGATTAGCCTGTCGTAGGCGGCGGCATTTTTTTGTAGCGCTCGTGGTAATCCTTACATGTAGTCTTCCAAAAGCAAGTTTCGTGTCTGTAGCTTTCTATAAAATCTTGAAGTAGTTCACGGTGTCCAACTCTTTCGTATTCATGCTTCTGTGAAAGCGATGTGCACGTGCTAAGACTAGCAAGCTCCGTGAAGTACTGCCGAGTTTGAGCGATCGCCGTCCACACGCAACGATAAAACTGTGTAAATGTAATCGACAACGATTTACCTGATAAAAATTGCAACTGCCACCGACGTACGATTATCGACAACGATTTTTCATACACACGATCGATAAAACTGCGCAAACTGGTCTGCACAGATTAATCGCTACGATAAATCGTTACGTATGGATGAGGTTAGTGTGGGTGGTGAACTGGTAACACTTTACAAAATGGAGTTTGTGTGTTGAGTTCGCATGTTCACATTTCACAATAGTTGAAAATTTTAAATGATTTTAATTCCCAGCATACCCAATATTTGTGTTAATAATCTGATTTAACCCATCAAAAATACGTATATAACAAACATAGTGGGAAGGGTGCCTTTTCGAGGTATATAAATCGTTTTTTAATCTTGTAAGAAACACCTATCTTTAAGATTTTTCTAATTAATACAATTTACAAACGTTTCCCAACTAGTTTGTTTGTGTTGTGCTTTAAAGCTTTAAATTATGTAAAAATGTAGGATAATGTTAAAACGTAAGGAAGTTTAATTTTAGAATAAAGATGACTGTCGACGGGGACGATAAGCCACAACGCGACCGTGTGTTTATGGATATAACTATCGGTGGTTTGCCATCAGGACGAATAGTATTTGAACTATTTAACGAGGTGGCACCTAAAACAGCGGAAAACTTTCGTGCTTTATGCGCTGGAGACGCCGGCACAGGAAAGGTCACAGGAAAGCCTTTAACATATAAGGTGAGAGGAGTTTCAGTTAAACTGCAGCTAAGTTTTTATAAGGTTCTATAATTTTGAAGCATTACATAGTAACACTTAAATATTGAATCCAGTATTTTACGCTTAAAGTTAGGTACCAAAAAAAAAAAACTGGGTAGATCTTGTTTCACAGAAGTCATGGTCTTCTGCCGTAATTTCTGTAAAACTATTCCTGAGTATAAACTACTCTAAACTTTGAAGCCTATTATATAAAGTTAACATGATTTTGGCATTATACTTAAGCAAACCTTGACTAAATATGTTATAATGTGCCCAGTGAAACTTCACATTTCTTTGTTTCCACAATATATCCATGGCAATGGCAGAAATTAGGTGTGATACATCTCGTTCATCATCAACTGTTCACTCCGCTAGAATGTGACCCCTCTTCTGATGCTTTATGCCGCACCTGCATTTATTGCAAGTTCTTTGTAGCCACAGCATTTTTGTTAACATTGCATGTCTCTGTTGTTATTACTGTTTCTGTTCAGTCCTTACTTTGTTAAGTTTGTGAAATGTTGTTTTTGTTAAGTTTGTACTATTTCAACATGTTCGCAAAACCAATTGGTTGTCCCAACAACATTATGAGCTACATAATACATAGGGAGGCAAGAAGTCTTGTTTAAGGTGTTGAATTTCTTTAAAAATGAGAAGGCAAGTAAACATTTTATAATTTCTCTAGAGTCTAGACCAAGCTATCAAAAAAGCTCCTGCAGCTACTGGTGTATCAAAAAACAACAAAAAATTAAAATTGAATCGAAATTTGTACAACAAAACAATTCATCAGTGCCTAGTACATTGTCAACATTTAGAAAATTACAATACTTTTTCATATTATTTTCATTTTTTTTTGCAAATGGTAATATCCAAATGATGTTACAGCGGGAGATATACAATTAATTTGTACAGGTTGTAAGTCTCGTTCAACGTTAAAAGTGACAGTCTAAAGTTAGCAAAAACTATTGTAATACCTTTTGTTACTGTATGCTTCAAAATGGATTTATCCTGTGCAATTTTTTATTATAAATCTAAATGACTAGATTGCCGTAAAAAATATTGTCTTAAATTTTTAGGGTATGGTTTTTCATCGAGTAGTAAAAGATTTCATGATACAAGGTGGTGATTTTTCCAATGCTAATGGAACCGGAGGAGAATCAATATATGGTGGCACCTTTGAAGGTAACTTATCAGCAGATAGTAATTAAGTATTGGTCTCCTGCGAGTCAGACCCTGTTGCATATGTTATAGGGAAGAGTCCAATCTATCTAAATAATAATCTCTTGGGCTGAGCACTCTACTCCCTCACGAAGTCTGGTAAAGATGTAAACACTGCGAGTTTGTAACACATTAGCTCTTTCAGAAAATAGAAGCTGATAGAATGATAGTCCATCAATCAATCAATAAAATCAACAAAAAATATTACTTAAGCAACTACAAACTGAAGGCTTGAATGACTACTAGGGTCTGGTAGTGATGTTTATCAGTAACGAGGAAGTCAAAATTGGTGTTGGTTATTTTTTTTTACCCATTATAAATAATAATGATTAAGCCCTTTATTCATAAGTATACAGGGTGACCCGCGTTAAAGTGCTGAAAATGGGTGAAATGTGATCGAAAACTATCAACAAAAATGGGTCTAAAAATTTCTAAAAAAAACCTAATTTTTTTATCTGCCACCGAACATTTGTTTCCCGAATTCTGACCTTTACGTACAAATAAATTTATTATATAATAAGAATAATTTATAATAATCCTCATCGCTAAATATTTGGCATTGATTTGTCGTTTATTTCATCAAAATCGGCCAGCTAGTTTGAGAGGAATAAATTTATTTGTACATAGAGGTCAACATTCGGAAAAAATGTTCAGTGGCATATAAAAAAAATATATTTTTTTAGAAATTTTTTGGACCCATTTTCGTCGATACTTTCGGGTCTACTTTCACCCATTTTCTGGGTTGCACTTTAACGCAAATCATACTGTATAAAAGCAAAACAGAGGTATCAAAACCCAGTGTGCCTTTTTTGACAAAGGCCTCTTCTAGTGATTTCCATTGTGATCTTTCCTGTGCTGCTCAGGTCTACAGATGACCAGCTGTCAAATAATCCATCTATCTCCTTATTTGCCTCTCACAACTCCTATTTCACTTAGGGAATACCATTCTGTTACTTCCTTACTCTATTTTCCCTGCTCAACTTATGTCCTTACCTCATGTAACTCAATATATCTGTGAGTGGTCGGTTTTTTCTCAGAGGTCTAAATTTCTAA
>NJDC01000667.1:65600-86569 GCA_002245475.1 Calephelis virginiensis | reverse complement strand
CAAAAACTATCAACGAAAATGGGTCTAAAAAATGTCTAAAAAAAAACCTAATTTTTTATCTGCCACTGAACATTTGTTTCCCGAATTCTGACCTCTATGTACAAATAAATTTATTCTATAATAAGCTAGTCGATTTTGATGAAATAAACAGCAAATCAATGCCAAATATTAAGCAATGAGGATACAATAAAAAAGGTAACAAAAATTACTCTAAATACGTAATTTTTTTAATTCTTGTAAAATAAATTACTTTTTTTCACTGTTTTTTTCAATGAACTCCAGTTTCTGCGAAATAAACTATTACATCTTCATTTGTTTTACAATTTATTATTATTTTTCACTGCATTAGCTTTCAAAAAAACATAATCAAACATAATATCTCTAAAAATACAAATTTTTCAAGTTCATTACTCAGAATGGGCAAATCCAGGTAGAGACCATTTTTTATTCCTTTATTATAACGGTGCAGTGGCCGGCTGCTATTTTTTGTTTTATCCTCATCGCTAAACACTTGGCATTGATTTGTTGTTTATTTCATCAAAATCGGCCAGCTAGTTTGAGAGGAATAAATTTATTTGTACATAGAGGTCGAAATTCGGAAAAAATGTTCAGTGGCATATAAAAATAATTTATATTTTTAAAAGAAATTTTTTGGACCCATTTTCGTCGATAGTTTCGAGTTACTTTCACCTATTTTCGGGGTTGCACTTTAACGCGAATCACACTGTATAAAAGCAAAACAGAAATGTATCAAAACCCAGTGTGCCTTTTTTGACAAAGGCCTCTTCTAGTGATTTCCACTGTGATCTTTCCTGTGCTGCTCAGGTCTACAGATGACCAGCTGTCAAATAATCCATCTATCTCCTTCTTTGCCTCTCACAACTCCTATTTCACTTAGGGAATACCATTCTGTTACTTCCTTACTCTATTTTTCCTGCTCAAGTTATGTCCTGACCTCATGTAACTCAATATATCTGTGAGTGGTTAGTTTTTTCTCAAAGGTCGAAATTTCTAATTCTGTCTTCTCTTAAACCCAGTTATACTTTGCTCAGTTGCTCATTGATATAAGCTAGCTTATCTCTGAAATTATTGGTAAAAGATCACATTTCACATCCTTAACTCAAACATAGAATTATACAAATGTTGAGAGCTTCACTTTAATTAACCATTTTCTTATACCCCAATTTAAATTCTTTTACTTGTTTCTTTTGTATTTTGATCCTTAGGGAAAATTAACTGGAAACATTTTTATAATAAATAAAATATGGCAGATAAAATTTCTGTGAAAGTAGTATTTGTACTTATTTACAGAAGATTCTGTAGCCCTCAACTATATTAACTTAATTATAAATATACATTTATTACTTATAATAAAAGAAAAAAAAATACATCAAGGTAATTTTAGAATTTAAAAAGATATTTTTTTTCTGAAATACTTGCTTTGTTATGTTTTTGTTTTTAAATGTAATTAAAAAATACAGAATTAAGAAGTGTTTGTCTTGTTTTACTTCCAGAAAATTTCAGTTTTCAAATGTGCACTAAATTCAGACAGCCAAATACATATTTTTTATATATTGTATAATTGAATATGATCGTGTAGTAGCTTTTACAATATATTTTATAATTGCATCACAAGTACCGATTGAAAAATCTATGTAAAATAAATGATTTTGAATTTCAATTTCATAAGTAGAATATTTTTATTGAAAATAAGTATTTAACAATACATTTTTTGAAAGTCAGTAAAATGTGTATATAAGCAACATAAAATACAGTTCTTTATAAATAAATTAAAAACTACATTTAATATTTCTTGCTTTTTTAGATGAGACATTTGAATTGAAACATGACAAACCTTTTTTGTTGTCTATGGCCAACAGGGGGAAGGACACCAATGGTTCACAGTTCTTTATGTAAGTTAAGTACCAGGAGGATGGTAAGCATTTAATAAAATAATTTAAAAGAAAAATCTTAATCAATCAATATGTAACAAAACAATTTTTAGTACATCCTTATTTAATGGTTTTCCCTATGCAACATGAAAAGTAATACTAATTAATTTCACCAAAGTAATCATATTTTTAATGAAGAAATACTTGTACTGTTTTACATATGGTTTCGCTTATGGCTGATGATGCTGTCATAAGGGAAACCGGTAGGCTATTTATAAAATAAAAAATTATAAGTGATACGTAAAACAATACAAGTGTTTCTTCTTTAAAAATATGAATAATTGGAAGTTTTACCAAGCGCCGACGATAGAAAATATCAAATATATTTCACCAAAGTAATTTCATCAAATAATTAATTTATTTCCATAAGCAACTTCTAACTTGTTTTTAAGTCGAAGTCAATCAATTTGGCTTGATTTATATCTTTAGAGAAGGAGTGTGTCAATATGTGCAATGATTTCAGATTGTCGAGGACTTGTCACTATAGACTTTGGCATTCATCGTCAACCTTTAGTGATGTAGTTAAGACTACTCAATTTATTATGTATTTGTAAAAGTATGTGATATAATATGTGTAAAAAGGGCACTACATATTAAAACCATATTATCCAGAGCCAAATCTGTCTGTGAAAATCTCAAAAACTACTAAATTACCTTTCATAATTTGGTTTTCAGTAGGTACAGTGATTCCTGAGTTAAGTGTACACAGATAATTGGTTAAGGTTTTGTGTATCTTCAATTAATGAAGATGCTTATACATTAAAATACATGAAATTTAAATTATGTATATAATTATAAAATTTATATAATTACCAATATCATTCTACCCTTTATACTTCCTTACTTTTATGTAAATAACATATTTTATACAATAGCATACAATAATAGTCTCTTTGTCATAAAGAAATAGTGACTTCTTCGTCCAAGCCACTCTCAAACCAACCAAAACTCAGAAACTTGGGAAAATCCTTATGTATTACAATTCCAGGAAATTAGATACTCTATAATTTTCTTTTATTTAATTGGTGTCTGTGATGCCACTTTTCTTGTGGTGAATATGATATAGAGATATGTCTCTTTTCTTGAGTTGAATATACTAGAGACTCTATTTATAGTTTTTTGTTATTTAGTTGGTCAAGGACATTGTTAAGTCATGGTCACTATATCTCCAATGTCACTTTTCTTGTAGTGAATATAATATAGAGATATGTCACTTTTGTTGTGGTGAATATAATATAGAGATATGCCAATTTTCTTGAAGTGGATATAATATGGAGATATGTCTCTTTTATTGGGGTGATAAGAATGGATTGATGTATTGGATGTGTGGAGTAAGTGTGGACGTAGTATTCAACTGTGTGTTATTGTGTAGAACGCGGCCGAGCGACGAGCGGCGCGCGCTCTCATTCTTGTGTTCTTGTGTGTTGTAGAACAACACAGCCGGCACCGCATCTCGACAAGTGAGTACTGAATATTTGTTTGTATATATAGTATCCATGTAACACGGGTGCGGGTACTTGCTAATAAGTAGTACCTGCAATTGTGGAAACTTCAAGTGATTAATACGTGATGCTAATACTTTGGACCCCTTTTTACGAATATTGCGTGGACGCAGAAGCATAAAATTTGGCACACTTATAGTTTATGTGTAGGAAAAGTGCAGAACGCTAATATTTTTCAATAATAATGCTTATAAAGTACATTAAATCAATAAATAAAACATTACCCACACTACCATGCATTTGGCACTCAAACAAATATATTGATGATGACGATAAAAGATCACAGATGGCGCACCAACTATTCAGGAAACAAAGTAGCCAATTTAAAAGTAAAAGTATAAAGTGTAAAACGCATGATTTAAATAGTAGTACTGTACTTATTTGTGATAAAGGCATACCCATTCCTATGGACATGCTGCTGTCATTCATGCTTGTAATATTATTACAATTTAAAATATTCTTCTAACATTTCCATGTGTGAATATGTTTGTGTTCAAATATAGTTAAAAAGTCGCTTGTGATGTGGTATGTGTGTAAACGGTCTATGTGTGTCAGTGTGCACGTGGTGTTCGGGAGCGTGGTGTCGGGCAGCGCGCTGGTGAGGCAGCTGGAGACGCTGCCGGTGGACCGGAACGCCCGCCCGCTGCAGGACGTCTGCGTCGCCAACTGTGGACAGCTCGTCAAGCTCGAGAAAGGTATGGCCACATTGTTGGCTTACGTTACTACTGTATACGCACGGGTACATGCACACTATCACGCAAACACGCGTACGCATGTATTTACGTACGCTAGCATATACGTGCAATCATGTTCATCATTTACGTTTGCTAAATACAAATATACAACTTTTTTCTTATTCTTTATTTTTTTGGAACTGTCATACAATAAACATGCAAGTCCCATACATAACTTGCAAGAGTGCGTGTGTATGTCTGGAAGTGTTACTCACGTACGTAAGCGATAATTACTTACTTACGCCGTACTCGTCATACAAGTTATTTTCAAATTTTTAATAATTTTAGTGAAGAAGCGTAAACATGAAAAGCAAAAGGAAAAGCAAGAAAGCGAAGAGGAGTCGGATCGTTCTCATAAAAAGGAGAAGAAAAAGCGAAAAGAGAAAAAGAAGAAACGGTAATATATTGTTGTTGTTACAAGTTGACTAAAAATTAAACTAAAAATTCCCATACATGAAAGTGAATAGTACGAAAATAACTAGCCATATGCTAATGCTTTACAAAGCAAAGATCCGGGCGCTCATTGAGTATTGCATGGGACCATCTGTGGTGGGTCATTTGGCCCACTTTGGCTCTGATCTGTAAGGTAGGTGCCACCTTGAAAAACTAAATTGTCTAAGTACCAACTGAAATTCTTAATATACTATCCAAAATATAATTAACTTGGAGGTATACATTAATAAAGTCTATAGAACACACAGGCAACACAACTTAAAAATGCTGAAACTATCGGCTCTTTCTGGAATTTATCAAAAAATATTTGTACTGCACTTTTTAGTCTAGAGGCAGGTCAGGTCAGGGGTGGGCAAATTCTTTTGACAGCGGGCCGGTAAATTAAAAAAAAATCTAGTGGCGAGCCAGTAAATTAAAATTAATCTTGAGGCGGGCCGGTTAATTAAAACACCTAAAAATAGCAGTAAATATTACGATTATAAAATGTTGTATAAAGACAACATAAGGCATTTTTATTTTATTTTACAATCCTTTATTAAAATAAAATCTATTTATGAAGTCTTAGATATGAAATACGCAATATATATACTCGTATGTTTGAAGTATCTATTCAGTATCTTCATTGTTCAAATTTCAATAGTCTTTAAACATTTCGACCATTAATTTTTTTTAAGGCGGTTCATATTTTTTCTAAAAAACCCTCGAGCCGGAATAAAACTTCTCACGGGCCGGATCCGGCACGCGGGCCGTAGTTTGCCCACCACTGGTCTAGATGTTGCCTGCGGTTATGCCCGCGTCTATGTTAATTAGGTCCCTCACACTTAAAAAATGTAGCCTATGGTGGAAATTTTGTTACAAAAACTAATTTTAAATTATTGCTATCTTCTTTCAACAATTGTAACAGAAAGAGACAGAATGCCTTTGGTATTGTCAGATTAGTCTACACATAAATCTAAACGCCACAAGTTGACATATCTGGACTGATCAGCTAAATCTTTATGTCCTTTTTTTGTTTTTTTGCCAAAAATAAATTTTGTTTAGTGCACCAAAGAAGTATGACCTATATCTCTCACAGGCCGACTAAATCTTCACATTGAAAAAGCATTTGAATTTTGATATTAGGATGAATTTTCGTCAAGTAACGATTTAATATATTTCTCGGTCTACAGTCGTCAGTCAGGGGAATCAGCCGATGAGGCACAAGCACCAGAAGCGCCACCCCATCCTCTGGTCACCACTTCCAAAATAGACCCTCGAGAAATACCTGAGGTGCCCACTAACAGGTTTCTAATGAGAGGCGGTCGGGATCAGGACAAAGACAAAAACGACCCCAGAAAGGACCGGGAAAGGTAAGGTTAAAATGGGAATACCTTTAATTTCTTATGTGGTTATATAGAAAGTCATTGGTGTCGTGTTGATTAGTATATTTCGATTATATCTAATTATGTTCATGTACATTGCAAATAATAAATAAACACTATCCGAACTGACAATTTTTTTTCTCTTGGCACTTGTTATTCTTTACCTAGCCTTGAGAGAGACTTGGCGTGAAGATATGAATGTGTATGTAAGATGACCGTTCAAATCTCTACATTCCGGATGTCAAGTTATTTTGTTGCTTTATCATCCTGAGTGTCATAACTTTTGTAGAAAAGATTATGGCCATGATAGTCCTTAATTTCTTAACTTAAAAACTTGTGACTTAAAAAAATATGGAAGATTTATAAAGCATATACTACAAACGACATTCTTCATGTCAGACTGAAGTGTTGCCAAATCAATAATTTGACTTGATCCTTCTCCCATGGGAAACCCTTTAATAAGCCCGACGAAAAGTAGCCTGTAACCTCCTTTATTATATGCTGAATTTCATTACGATCGGTTCAGTAGATTCGACGTGAAACATGGTCAGAATACAGTCAGACGAATTTTCTAAAAATTAGAAATGTGTTCTGCCTTCCATTTTTATTAGTTTTTTTTTTTAATATCTTCAATGTACAGAATTCATTCTACCACTTTTAAAAGTGATAGAATGAATGATAGATATAGATTACTTATTTCAAAAGATAATACACTAACGGCAAATATTAATAATCAATCCTAATCCAAAACTCGCTGTCCAAGATTGATATTTTGATCCATTTTTATGTTATCGCTTGCCAATAACATATCTGTGGACAGGATAAATATGGCAATAGGTATAGGATAGGCCGACTGATACGCAGCTATCTAAATTGCTTGAAATCATCGTTAGAGATACATTATTAACATTGGCCGTTAGCCTAGTTTACTTTTCTATGATTCAAAAAATCGTATAATATTTCGAGTACATCTACGTAAATAAAAATCTGTGCAAAGGATAAATATAGGAATGAGGTATAGGATAGGCCGGCGGATACGCAGCTATCTAGATTGCTTCAAATCCATAATGGATTGAGAGATTGAGATACATTATTAACATTGGCCGTAAAAGTATAATTGTTTATCCACAAAAACTTTGAATACCATTGGTCGCACCTGTATAAACAAATTATAAGGTTTTAGTTGTGGATGTGTATTGTGTAGACCTTTTTGAATTTTAATAATAAATACCTTACAATTAATAACAGCCACCTTTTAGTTTAGTGCATTTGCTCCTTTCCAACCCATCCTCAGTTTCCATAAGATGAAAAAGGAAAGAATCAAAATGGATAAAACATTATGCTAAGTTTATATTGCAAATAAGAACTTAAAAAACCAGAGCGTTTCTTATAGATGCCATTATTGTTTATACTGTTCATTCAATACATATTTTTTTATAATTTACAGCTTTAGCCAATTTCTAATGTAAGTTATTTTTATGATTTAAGGACGTTCCAGGGAGTTGTAAACATTGGTTGTAAATATTGATTTGCATCCGTCCAGACCATGTGTCTAAATTTATTAGTAATCGGAAGACGAATCAAGTTTTACCTTTACAACTGTCTGGGACCCCTATTACATCATCGTGTATTTGTTCTTTTTAGTTTTTGACAGTGATAGTGACTTTTTTTTAAATTTAATTAATAATAATAATATAATTAATAATAAATAATAATAAAAAAAAATAAAAATTAACGTTAAATAGTAAAAGTGTAATTGTTAAACCACAATATTTTCAGGATGCGTTACCGGGAGAGAGAACGACATGCCTACACTCGGAGCGGGAGAATTATAAAGGGGCGTGGCGTGTTTGTGAGTTTTCCAATATTTTTCTCTAAAACTAAAACCTTTCAAATAAACATGTTGAATTTGAACATGTACTCGAAGAAATATTTAACTAATGGTTTATATTGTGATATGTTCTTACAACTTTATCACATTTTTTTACCTGTAACTTTCTAACTAGATCAACACAAACCAGTAAAAGAACTTTAATTTACCATGGGTTCAAACGAGTAAAATACTAATTTCATATTTATATCCGGGCGTTTTGGTTGTGTCACGAGAAGACTATAGTAGCGGCACTCTGTGCGGCAATAGAGGTGTGAATATCAATTTATTATAGAGAAAAATATAACCAAATGGGAGTCTAATTTATAAGTTAATATGTTTTTTTTTTATATAAATTGCAGGGCTTGAAATACCGGTATTAATGACCTTGAAGCAATAACAACGCGTTACCTGTACTGTTTGTACCGGTACCAGACTTAGTACCGGTACTGTTGGTTTAAGGGTTTTAATACCGGTACTGTTTCAATAATACCGGTACTAGAAAATATATTACTTATCATTTTTTCTTCAATTGAAAATATCTGTTCCTTCATGAGAGATTAAAATAATACCGATACCTGAAAAGGAAAATTGGCAACGTCGCACTTGTATTTATCGGGTCGATACCGGTACCCACTTTGGAACTGGTATCCAGGTATCAAAATGGCAAGAACCGCTTAATACCGGTACGGAACCTGTACTTTTCTTACCGGTCCCAAGCCTTGATTAATTATAAGTGGTATGGTCAGTAATAGCTCATCAAAAAGTTTTGACAAAACGAAAATATAAACTTCAAACGTCAAACCGGTCATCAAAGCGTGCCGCTATTATGGTGTGGAAAGTTTCTTCAATCTTCCGAATCAGGTGTAATTTTCATGTACCCCCACTTTCTTTTGTTGTAGATTTGCCAATCATGCACTTTTCATGTACCTCCAATGTTTTTTTTGTTATAGATTTCCCGACATTTACTACTAGACGTTTTTGAATTTCTGATTTTTTTTCGCCTCTGGTCTAGCGGTTCAGTTGTTGGACTTGACTGCATGAGGTCTCGGGTTCGAATCCCGGGTCGGGCAACAAAGAGAAAATTGGGTTTTTCCAATTTTCTAATAAAATAAAAAAGTTGCTCGGGATTGGTTATGTGCCCGGTTGGCGACAGGCTGCCACCTATCACATTGTGGGACTTAGTGTCTTCGGCTAGTCGTGGGTGCCCTGGTTGTTCCTCTGCCTATCCGTTCGGGGATATGGGCCTGTAGATGCTCTAATTTTTTTATTAAAATGCCTTATTTTCCTGACAGATTTCTTCCTAATGACAGTTTTTAGTTATCCTTTTTATAGAATGTTTTGTGGTTTTGTATGTAATAGCTCTTCACACTAGTCGAGGTAGATGGTAACGTTCAGTTGCTCTATCCATGATTAGTGCCAGCATTCAAAATATGTTCTGCTATTGACGACTTATTTGTTTTGTGATTCTTAAAACCTGTTAAGTCATTTAATTTCAGTTATGGTTTGTGTCATGCAAAAAACTAGTATTGCCAATGTGTAATGTTAAGTAAAATAAATAAATATTGTATGATTTGTACACCAAGTAATGTGAATATCAGACTGCCTTAAAGTACTTTGAAAGTGTTGTCAGGGGGTCAGATATTTGTGATACCCGCTTTCACTTATCTATGTTCTTCTCAAATAAATAAAAATAGAGTGTCTGTTTATAATGTTAAAATATCCGCGTTTTATTACATGCATATGTATGTATACAGTACATAATTCAAAGTATTTTTTTTTTCAATTTTTGTTTGTGTTTCTTTGTCTGTTTGTTACGGCTAATCTTTTTACCGGGTTGGATCGGTGTGGACGGGATTTTCACTGCCACTAAGTTTATGTGATAAGGTGTATCTTAGGCTACTTTTTTTAAATGTAAATTAAGATTAATCACTTTTTTGTTAAATTCCTCGCGGACGATTTCGCAGGCATATCTAGTTTTGGATAAAAATGTAATTGTATTGTAGCGGTACCGCACTCCTTCGCGGTCCCGCTCGCGCTCCCGCTCGGTGACGCCGCCACACTGGCGCCAGGCGCAGCGCCGCATTATCAAGCTCGCAGAATTTGAGGTAAGTGCCAAAGCATGTCGAACATCTGTAGGTATATCGTATCGATGTAAAGACGTTTTGAAGTTAATTATATTTATTTTAACACAAAATGCAACAAAAGAACATTATGGTCACTCGACGAGCCGCGCGCAGTATATTTCTGCCCCGGGAACCGGTTTCAACAAGTGCGATATTGCGCTTGCGATGACGACCGCCGCTATGCATTCAAAATTTATCTCATAACAAACTAGATATGTTTGTACGTTACAAACTTTTATTTATATGCTTTTTTGTATTTTTTCTTATGTTTACAATGATAATTTTGTTTGTTATTTTATAATTTGTATTTATACAGTAGGTTGTATTTATACACTACAAATCACTCAACCCACGTTGTGCTCAAAATTTTACAATTTACTCAAAATTCTTTAAACAAAATTATTTAAGTCGTATGCCTTAAAAACACTGGCAATAAAATAGAGGAAAAATGTATTTTAATGCTAAGTCCCTCAAACGTAGGATTTTTTTTAGGTTTATTTTTCCAAAAGTCACATTTCGTGGTTTGGGTGCCATTGTCATTATCTGATATAATCCAATTGGAAATGACATTTTTCTAATTTTAATACAAATATGACGACATTGAGCTTGTTGTTTTGTATTTGTATTTCACTGCCTTCGGTAGTGTGCGTCGATGCGGATTTTAACTTTGTACTGAAAAATCTTGACTTAAATACAAAAAGCTCGTGGTATAACACATTATAATCTGCACACCGATTCGCCATAACATCACAGCGTCAGGTTAGCAAAAGGTTCAAGATACCTTAAACCGTTTAAGTTTGCGACTTATACTTTTTTCTATCAGGAAATTATCTGCTTGTATGCCTTCCTGTTATTTAAAAAACTAATTACTTTTCCTGCTGATCTTGTTAATACAAATTGATTTTTAACCTACCCAAAAAACGAGAAGGTGCCCAATTCGACGATGTTTTTTTTCTTATGATTTTGTACACGAATACTCCGCTAAGGATTTCGATAGTACTATTTTAGATAGATAGGGCGTGATTCCCAGTTGGTCTCATATTATTTTTATCATGATGCGATTTGTGGTTTTTGAACTAACGCTATATAGTTTTAAAAAGTCGCTTTACGCTAACTGTCCCTATGTATGCTTAGATTTTTAAAGCTGCGCAACGGATTTTAATATTTTTTTTAATAGTGATTACAGAGGAAGGTTTATATGTAGATTTTTTTTATAATAAATAGAGTGATTCAAGAGGAAGGTTTATATATAATAATGTGGAAATTTGTCCACCCATGCAAAGCTGGGACGGGCTTCTAGTACTAATGGCAATTGATGCATTATTAAATATAACTCAAAACTAGAAGTAGGATTTTGATAAAAATTATGTGAGACCATCCTGTATTAACGAATGAAGTATATGGAGAGTTTTTGCAGTTTCACTTCTCTTAATTATTATAGATGTAAAGAAATCTGTTCCTTACGTCAGTGTTCTACTTATTAACTTTATATCTATTTAACATGAATGTACTGGAATTGTAATAATGCTTGATAAATATAATATCTTAATATCGGTAGTAACATTATAATATCTTTATAATATTATACTATTTACTATTTCGTTTTACAGAGGATAGACCAAGAACAAAGGGAGAAGGAACCACCAAAAACCAAAGAGCCAGAAAAACAGCATAGCAGTGAGTTTCATACCGCCCATAAAATGTTATAATTCGTTACTGTAAATATAATATAAGCAAATATGTACGTATTTTTTGCTATGTAAATACGTAAGAAGTTAAAAAAACTACTGTAAAAATATGTAATAGAATAAAATAAAAAGTTTGTAAGTGGCCATTCACTGTGAAGAGTTGGTGGATATTTTTTTGTCAGATTGACCTTTTTTTTAAGTTTTTTAGTTATAAAATGTTTCATTTAAATGTTGTTTCATTATCAAGCATTTTCGTTTTCTATTTTACTCTAAAATCTTATAACTATTTTTATATTTATATTTGCGATTGATTTACTATATAGTATGTTTTTTATTATTAACCAAATGACTTAGGAAATTAATATTTTCAGAACCTGGGGAAGCGGGAACTCCGGAAGGATCACCTGAAAGGGAGGAGGGAGAGTGTGATACTACATTGGGTGAGTTAACCAACTTTCCGATACCATGCTTGAAGATGTCGTATGTATATTTTATAACTGGTATATCAGTAAAAAATTCATTAAGATGTTACTTGTGAAAGCTTTATTTAAACTAAAAGTACATGTGTAGTATAAAATCATAAAATAGCTATATCCATATATTAGAAACCCTGTAGAAAAAAAGAGCAGAGCCTTTACCATGAGTTGGTATAAATAACGTTCAGTAAGTTACGTGTCGAAATCTAGGACAGTTTTGGTCTAAAAATGTGCTTCTCTTACTTACCAACAGAGGCGCTGTTCAAAATTTTCAAACAATTATTTTACAGAGACGGTAGCAAGTGTAGTAAGCTTGACAAGTCGTAAACTCATGGTAAGAGCTCTGTTGTCTGTAAAGTCGGTTTACTGACTATAGTAGAACGTGACGTCATAAGAACGGAGGCCGATTGTGCCTCTTTGTCGCTAGTTCCGCGCTCTCACTTGCACTTGAAGCCTTAAATGGAACGCCTCAGAGCAAGGTAACGCCGCATGAGCCCTGTTTTTGGTGTGTGCAGCCGGCTCCATGGAATTATAAGACGTTGTCACGTCAAAAACCAGTGACAAGTGATTCTATAATGAGATAACGTTTTCAGAGAGAACTCAACACGAACGAGTGGACTACAATGCATTGGACTTTGAGGAAGATATTGAACATGAGCATGGTGAGTTCTTTTCGAGTATAAGTTTTACTTTTCATGATAAATAACAATTTTTTTTTCATTATCAGCTGTGTTGTGACTGTTATCTTTATTATTTTGTCGTTGTAAATTTTACAAAACGGGTCTGGGTGTTTATTATATTCATTCTGGTTTTATTTAAGTGTTTTTGTATGTATTAGTATTGTTGACTAACAATCATAACACAAGAATATAATTTGCTTAGCTTGGGGTTAGATTGAATTACACACACACAGTTATCCAGAGTAGTTACACAGTTGTCCAGAGATATTTATTTATTTAAAACAGAAAACTAAACAAACATTAGTGTAATATTTTTCAATTGAAATAGACCAACCGCTTTCCTCCTCGGCATTTTGTAAATAGTGAACATTGATTTAATTGTCTATACCAGTTTGATCACAGTTTATTTTTATAAAAAAATGGATACTTCAAAACTCTATGTTGAAGTTTAGTTTACCTAGTGCCAACAATACTTTTCTTTGGCAAACAATTCTTTGGCAAAATTGCGTTATTGAATCTTTATATCATTTGTATTTTTTAATCAAGTTAAAAAAAGAGAAGGTTATCAATTCGGCCGGTATATTTTTTTTTTTATGTATGTACACCGATTTCTCCGTGGTTTCTGAACCAATTTACGTAATACGTAATAAAACGAATTGGTCCCATAAAAAATTGATTCAGGTAGCCCCATAAGTTTTTATTCTATGAGCGTTTTTTTATCTATTTTCACCTATCCCGATGTTTATTTTTATTAAATGTAATCATATCAGCAATAAACTAAAAAGTATGAAATAAAAGTGAGTAATGTAATTTAAACCGACTTCCAAACTAAAAAGTAAATAATAAAGATTAAATATTAATTATATACTACCTATTACTTATATGCCCTATTTACAAATAGGTTTGAAGTCGATGCCAATCCAATTTAATACTTACTTATAATGTATTTATTAGTTTAAGGCTTGGCACCGATTTCAAACCTTATAGTAAATAGCACATATAAGTAATAGTAGTAAATAGTAAATAGGTAGTAATTAATATTAAATCTTTATATTTTTTTTGGTTTTTAGTTTTGAAGTCGGTTTTAATAACATAGTTATTTTTATTTAATGTCATGCTTGATTTGCCTGTCAGTTAATGCAAAGGATTGAAATGTTCTCTACCAATGTCGGTTTTTCGGAGCGTAATGATTTGGGAATATTCAAACCAAGACTGAATAGGCTGTTGTACCTACACCTTGGATTTCTAACTTTTTCCATCAGGTGGCTTTCGGATCATTACACAAATCTATCTGCTATAAACAAAATGATAATTATCATATGTCTCTCTAGGCGTCGTGAATTTCTTACTTGGGAAATCCGTCTGCTGGTTTGCCTTCCAATAACATAAAAATAATTAAAACTATGTGTTTGACTATATTTTGTGCATATATACTTGTTATAGAAGAGCGTGTGGCACCGAAACGTCGGTGGGAGGGACGGGGAACAGAGACGGGGTCGCGCGCCGAGGCGCTGGCGCGGGCGCTCGGGGTCAACCCCAACCACCACCAGCTAAGGTATGCACTCCACTTATCACCACATTTATAAGCATATTTTTCAAAAGAATCCACGATACAGGAACCCCAATACTAAGGGACGACAAGCTTTGTAAATTGCAGTACTTAACGTTGAAAAAGACTTGTTTGAATGAATGAAATGGAAGAATGACTTGTTGAAAAACTCCCTGCTGATAATTACCAATAGAAATATTATACTCTCCCATCCAACCAGTTGAGCTCAGCAGTTTCACCAAAATTTTTTACATACAGGTTTAATTTAGATGCAAATGCCAAATTACCTCAGTTTTTTTTTACAATATGGTGAAAAAAATGTTTTTTATGCCCCTACTTCATATACGATAAATTGGTACTCTAAGGTGGGTAAAGTATTTAAATGTATCTATTGAAAAAAAAAGAAAATTTTGTTTTTTTTATTAAAAGAAACGTCGCCCTGGGATATGTGCCCGGTTGGTAATAGGCGCATATTACATAGTGGGACTTTGTGTCTTCGGCTAGTCTTGGGTGACATGTTTGCGCCTTTGCCTACCTCTTTGGAAGTGAAGATACTTTTTTCTTTTTATCTATCTTAGTTGCAGATTAATCATATTGTGATTTAACAGGGATGCTCGAGATGCTAGAGAACAAAGAGAACCAAGACGTCGTGATGGTCCGGCGTCCACCGTGAACTACGCACCAAAGGTGGCCTCAGCGGTCACTCACGTACCTACCGAGGGGGGGAGACGAGAATTCGAAGGGGGAAGGAAAGAATTCGATGGAGGACGAAGGGATTTCGATGGAGGAAGAAGGGAATTCGATGGGGGACGAAAGGAGTTCGATGGGGGACGAAAGGAGTTCGATGGGGGAAGAAGGGAGTTTGATGGAGGAAGAAAAGAGTCCGACGGAAGAAGGGAGTTTGATGGAGGAAGAAAAGAGTCCGACGGAAGAAGGGAATTCGATGGAGGGAGAAAAGGCTTGGAAGGGGGGAGAATGAATGAAGGAAGAAGAGAACCCGAGAGAGAAGAGAAGCCGTCGGGTGAATACGATCCATTCAGTTTGTTGAGAAGCACTTTCACGAAAAACAAGGAGAGGAAAGATGTCAAGTAAGTGATAAATATCAATTTATGTTATATTATAATTAGTTTAGGCAGACGTCTATCCTAATGAGGCCATTATTTTTTTAAGTTATATGTTGTTATTTTTAAGTCCAAAATGTTACACCACATGAGTAAATTTGTCAGCTGATATCAGCAGGGCTAGGATGCATATGTAAAGATTACTTTTTTCGACTATTTATGTGGAAAAACAGTTTTTATGTAAATAAGGGTATAAAGAGAAACAAGTTATTTTGATTAGCACGGGAATCACTTGAAGTTAATGGAATAGAATGATTGGTCAGCTACGTGACACGCTTGTTAAAGCATTATAATATTTCTAAAAAGAAATTAATCTATGTAGCGTCTTAGTCCTGCATAACACAACTGCAACGAGCATTTTAGCCTATTCCCCTTAACTGCTGACGTCTAACGTCCTATTTGAGCCCAATACCTCCATCAATTGCTAATAAATTTGACATGGTTGTGGGTTGTTAGAAAATTGGGCATGGGTAGTTTACGTCGTGCATTTTTTTGTTTATTAGAGAACTTCCCTGAGCCAATTACTTGAAACGGCTTGCTTGAAGGATCAACTCTCTTTTACTTATTATTTGCACTAGTGCTGAGTAGTAAAATATTCAGTGTTTCAGTTCTATATTTAAATTTTAGGAAAGACGAACGCTCGGATCGGCGTGATAAGGACACACCAAAATATGATAAAGAAGACACCCGTGACAAATATAGGAGTGAAAGAGAAAGAAAGTATTCAGACAAAGATAACCGTAATCAAAAAGAAGAAAGGAACAAGTATGAAAAGGATGAAGGGAAGCGGCTAGAACGAAAAGAGGAATCTGGGCGTAGTCGTAAATATTCCGATAATTATGACAAAAATCAGGAAGATAGAAAAGAAGAGAAAGACAAGAGATCTAAAGATAAAGATGACAGAGAAAAGCACAAAAGTGAAGACAGTCATGAGAAAAAGAGGGACAGGAAGAAAAGGGATGAAAGGTAAACCTATTGATTTTTTTATGATATTGGAAGGAAAACAAGCAGACGGATTTCCTGGTTTCAAGAAATTCACGGTGCGCAGAGACACCAAAGGTGCTAATTGTGTGATTCCAACTGGAGGCCGGGATGTTAGGTATCGAGCAAAAGAAAGATTTCCGGCTACCTTGGCCTCCGAACCAGAACACGTCAACTGTAATTGACATTGATTGATTGGTGGCAGGAATATGTGAGGCGGTGGTTTCAATCTGGTCGAGTTGATGCGAAACTCGACCACATAGCACTCGCAGAAAAACAGTTGGTTTATTCTGCAAAAGAGCCCGGACAAACATGGGGAAAAACTGGATAGTTTTTATTAAAAACTGTTCATAACTAGCTTTTCCCCCCAATTTAGGTAACATAGAGATTTTTTAAATTTTCTCTTATGTTTTTAAAACACTTTTTGAAATCAACTTTGGTAAAAAAAATTAAGAAGCAACTTAAAATTATATTTTTAATATCTTTAGTGCCATTTGGAAAGCTCCTAAAAGATGTTTGATATCTAATGAGCTAATCGAATGCGATTCGAAAATTCGTCTAGAAAAATGTTTTTCAATTATTAATTAGTACATTAAGAATTGCAATTTTTAGTAACAAAATTAGTTGGAAAAACAAGACTTTTTTATGAGACTGCTGCATTTTTTTATGATATTGGAAGGCAAACAAGCAGACGGATTTCCTGATGGTAAGAAATTCACGCCGCCTAGAGACACCAAAGGTGGTAATGGTGCGTTGCCAACCTGAGGCCGGGATGTTAGGCCTCTAGCAAAAGTAAGTTTACCGGCTACCTTACCCTCCGAACGTGAACACGTCGCAACGCTATGGCGGCAGGAATGGGGAAGGCGGTGGTATCAGATGTCACGGTGTTAGTGACGGTAAGCCTATGCTCACCTTTTACGAGCTGCCTGGCAGGAAGGCAGATGGTCTATTCTGCAAAGAAGCCCGGACCAAACACGGGGGTATTCATTATTAGGCTCCTAATATATCATTCGTAAATGCGTATAGCTAGTTGTATAAACTTCGTCAGCATATAATAGACATGTTGTTTTTGTTAACTTCAACATGGTGTTAGTACCTGCATTTTAGTTCTAGGGGTTTAATTTTTTAAATAAAAGTGCATGTGTTTGAGCTCGGGTATTTCAATATTATTTATATCAAATTTCATTTAAATCTGTCCATCAGATTAGCCGTAAAAGTGTAACAGACAGACTTTCGCCTTTATAATATTACTAGCTGCGTGTCCGCGACTTCGTCAGCGTATAACCCTATTATATACCTTTGGGGGATGTTTTTTTAAATAAAAATGGTCTATGTTTGAACTCTGCGTCTGAATAGCGGTGTAGCCGTAAACAGACAGGCTTTTGCATATATAATATTAGTATGGATATTAGTGTGGATAAATTAAATAACTAATATTATAATTACAGATCAAAATCACACGAACGTGAACGTAAACACTCCTCCGATGGAAGAAAGAGAACTCCTGATAAGTCTGTTGATGACGAGAAGAAAAGGGTATGCAAAATAAATCAATAATAATATACTTACATTAATTTATTACAAACAAATCCAAAGAGCATATCAATATTACAACCGCAAGTTGGCAACTCACAATTTTTGATGAATAAGTGAAGTGTATTTTTTACCATCCCGAAATCGTCTGAGCAGCTTTTTAATACTATGAAAAATGTGTATTGTCTTAAAGTAACATTTCGAATTCCGAAAATTTCATGGAGTCGCGTCTAAATTGATAAAAGACACGTCCGGATCAGAACTCTTTTTCTCTCCCTCTCTATCTCTCTTATAAGATCCGGCGAAAAACTCAGCGGTCTTGTCTTTTTTTTTAATTGGATAGGCCAAATTTACTATATTCCAAGATTTAAAAAAAATTAGTAGTAAGTATACATATCTAATGATGTCGATTGAGAAGGCTCGGTTTTTATTCCTAATAGTAAGTAAACAATACAATTAACGCAATAAAACACTGGATATCCTAAACTTAGTCTGTTTCTAGAATTTTAGTGTACTTTTCGTAGTTATGGCATTACATTAACAAGTTAATATTAAAACTTTGCAGCCGTATATATCGAATGTCGCTGGTTCAAACCCCCGTTTCAGTAAATTTTTGTTACATAAAAAGAAATTCATCTATATTTGTTTTACTTTAGGAAGAAGAAAGGAATGAGGCTCGCAAGGAATTGATGGAGATCGTCCGTCTCATCAAGTCTCGCCAACGGGACCGAGAGAACAAAGCAGCCGGTAAATGGTTCAATCTCTTACTTCCTCTTACATGCTCCGTCAAAGAGTATTCACAAGTTAGGAGGGTAGGAGATTCACCAGTGACGATACCATTACCTCGCGACTGCGTCTTTATAGTTCATACAAGCTTTCGTGCCATAAGAATGGAACGTCCTTTGGGGGTTGACTTTTGGAACGAAGTTCCTTAGGGCAGGCTTGGAGGAGATAGGGATTTTGCTGCGCGTTTGAACTAAAAAAAATGTGATAGTAAAAACCGTAAAAAAACGTGGAATAAAACAGTTAAATGAGACGTGCGCAGGCGCGACAGTTGCTGCGCGACTGAACGGACAAAAAATGTGATAGTAAAACCGTAAGAAAAAGTCAAAGGAATAAAACCGTCAAATGAGACGTGCGCAGGCGCGACAGTCGTATACACAAGCGAGTCGTGTATAGTACCTCTCTCTTTCTCCCTCACTCCACCCCGCCAATGCATAGTATATACTCATGAATTGTGTCGATTCTACATTAGCCAAAGGGACTTCGTTCCTACCTGGTGTCCCATGACAACACATATATATCTTTTTTGAAAAATAAGCTGGATATGCTTAAACTCTGGTTAGCCATATGCAAGTCCAAAATCATCAAAGTCGGTCCAGCGCTTTAACCTTGAAAGCGTAACAAACAGACACACATTGGAACCAAGTACAATATACTTTTTATATGTTTTTTTATGGGATAAGACATCGAACAGGAATACGTCTCTGATGGTAAGAGTTAATCGCTGCCTATAGCCACAATAAATGTTATAGGTGCGTCTTTGTGTTGTAGCAGGAATATTGGGCCCAATGTGCAACTACCGTTCTTTCGGAACGGAACAGGATACCGCCAAAGACTCATTGTCATTACGCGTGCAGGAGTAGCTCTGCTAAAATTATATGTGGAAAGCTAAACGTAAAAGTATAAAAAGTGTTTTAAATAATTAATGTTTTCAAGCAGAGGCCAAGAAAAAGCGCAGCTCGTCGAGCGAGTCCTCGGATTCGGACCGCGGGAAGAGCAAGCGGCGCCGCACCCCGGAGACCAACAAACGTAGCAGGTACTCTTATGTTCGCATGTATAAATATGAAACAGTATGAAAACTACCTACAAACGTTCGAAACGGCAAACTCACAAACATGCTCATCGACGAGACCCTTATGCGATATTTGCGGTGCTGCAGTAGTGAGAGCCGCTTGTTGGTAGTAGCCCTATTTACTGATACTAGTGGTCGCCCATTGGTCGAAATTCGACCGTAATAAATTTTAATATCTTGTTGATAAGAACGCCATCTTCATTTCTCAAGACCAACCACTAAACTTTATGAATAGTTAGTGTGCCATCTGTGATATTTTATCGTTATCAGCAATATATTTGTGTGTGGGTAACGTGTTATTTATTGATTTAATATACCTTATAAGCATTATTATTGAAAAATATTAGCGTTCTGCACTTTTCCTACACATAAAATATAAATGTGCCAAATTTTATGCTCCTGCATCCGCCCAATTTTCGTAAAAACGAGTCCAAAGTTTTGGCATCACATATTAATATATAGATTAAAGCAGGATCAATCAAATAGATTACATTTGAAAAATGTCACTCTCTGTAAATACGTTTTAAAATAAAACATGAAAATGCATTATTTTGACATTATCACAATAAATATTATGTATTTTAAAATGAAAAGGTTAAGCAAATCTGCAGCACTAACTTTGAACAATGAAATAATGTTATTTCAAAGATACAGTATTCGATAAATTGTCAAATGCGAACTATTAAATTGACCTTGCTTTAGTGCTAATCGTAAGGATCATTTTGACTAGTATTTTTTTACGTTATGCCTCTCCCACACATATCCTGTCCCTTTGATCTTAATGTACTAACCGAATTTCGTCCTATTTTAGACCGTTGGCGGTTGACAATCCTAAGGGCTTAATTAGCTTGGAAACGCTATCCTAAAATCGTTCTAGTTATAGGTAGTCTAGTTATAGGTAAATATACAGGGTGTTTTTGACACCGGAACGAAAACTTTTGTAGTAGTTTAGATACATATCAGACTTCGAAATTCCTTTAACAGTTTTTGTCGGAAACAATAGTTAATATTTAGCAGTTTTTCAGCCCGCAATGTATAGCGAACAAAGTATATGCATTAAGCCGCGCGTTGCGAGCTGTAAGTGCCGA
>NJDC01000667.1:28740-41872 GCA_002245475.1 Calephelis virginiensis | reverse complement strand
ATTTTTTTCGTGTCATACGTAATAATGTTTTCTATGCAATTATTTCACCAAACAAAATGAAAAGGTCAAGAAAAATTCAATTTTTTTTTAATTGATGAATTTTTTTTATTAGATGACTTGCGACATATAATATGTAAGTACCATTTGCCAAGATGTAATCACTACATAGTCTAAGACAAAGTCGCTTTCTGCTGTCTGTCCGTGTGTGTGCTTAGTTCATAAAACTGCGCAACGGATATTAATGTGTTTTTTTAATAGATATACCTATTGATTCAAGAGGAAAGTGTAGATCAGCCTTTCCCAAAGTGGGCGATAACGCCCCCTTGTGGGCGCTGGAAGCCTAGAGGGGGGCGGTATAAATCTTGAAAAAAATGATTTTTTTTAAACTAGGCGCAACAAATATGTTATTGAGGTTATTGACAAGAAAAAAACGAGGGGGGGGGGCGCTACAAAACAACTGATTTTCAAAGTGGGCGTTACATGAAATAAGTTTGGGAACCTCTGGTCTAAGACAAAGTCGCTTTCTGCTGTCTGTCCGTATGTGTGCTTAGCTCATAAAACTGCGCAACGGATATTAATGTGTTTTTAATAGATATAGTGATTCAAGAGGAAAGTGTAGATGTATAATAACATGAAGTTTATCCACCCGTGCGAAGCTAAGACGGGCTGCTAGTTGCGTATAAATATGTGTTACATATTTCTACAGAGCTTATGATCAAAACACTATCAAATGGAGATTTATATGGAACAGCCACCAACAATCTAGACATCCTGTACATGCTCGTCTAAATAGAAAATTAAACTTCATGAATATGATAACAAGGTTTTGTTGTGCCTAATAAATAATAATTCGTTCATTTATTATTCATTCGATATAATAAGAGGCTGTAATTCATTCGAAGTTGGAGGCGGATATACGGTAGATGAGTACATTCTTACTTGAACTGTCGAAGCCATAATGTAAAGGCCGGTTTACACACACCTTCGGCGAGGTTTGAAGCATTTAATATTCATTAAATAATTGTTATTAGCTTTTAGGTAGGTACTTACAATAATATATTTAACTAGCATTTTGCCTCCGACTTCGTCAGCGTAGAATAGTTATGATTTTCAAACAAACTTTCATCCCCTATTATAGCAACTTAGGGGTTGATTTAAAAAAATAGTTATGTTTGAACTCGATTCCGTATCTGTATTCAAATTCAGCTGCTTAGCCGTGAAAGAGTAACAGACAGACTTTCGCATTTAAATTTACTCTTATTATTGTCTATATGTATATATAAAAATCAATGCCACTTTTCGTTGTAAATTTTATAAGTTAAGAACGGGCTCACCTATCCAAACCAAATGTTTAGGCTTTGTTCAGACTATTAATAGATGGTGTTCCCCCCGATCATAGAAGACCTCGCCACGTGTTATCGGATCCCCCGGACCCAATAACCGCGGCAAACGCTATTCTCCCAACTCCAAACCGGAACACGACAATCTCACATCACCTTAACACAACACTGCACCGTCGCTGCCGGTTTCGGCGACGAAGACCTCTCTTGCGCCCGGCGCCTAACGCCGAGCGACGAGCCACAAATACTCCTCCACCAAGTCCACCCAGTAACCAGAACGCAGCACCAAGGCGAGGTACGGTCTCCCGGGAGACAGCCCTTGGTGCTGGCGTTGTAGGTAACAGCCCAATCCATCTAAATAATATGTCTCGGGCTGAGCACTCTGCTCGACCCACAAAATTCGGTGAAGTTGTAAAAATCGTAAGATTAGCAACAAATTAGTCATTAAAAAAAAAGAAAAAAAGAACAAATAGATGGTGTATGGTTAAAATTGGTCAAATGAATGAATAAAACAAAACAAATGAGTTCAATAAATGGCGGATCGTTTTGTTATTGGGTATTTTACTGTTAAATTGAAACTTGTTTCGGATGGGGATTTTGCTGTCATATTGAAACTTTTTTCAGTTTTTTTTTTGTTTTGTTTTGTTGCGTTATGTCATTCATGCGGTCATATACGTAGCGAAGCACGTACCGGGCCGCTAGTATAATTTAATGTGGATTAAAGGCTTATGTTACGTTTACGCGTGTTAATGTTACGCATACGATGGCGTTACATTCGGCGCAAAATCGTTATGCTACAAGGCTACAGAATATTCCCTTACCGTGTTGGTCTGGGCTCTTTTGCAGAATTGGCCATCTGCCTTCCTCCCAGGTAGCTCGTAAAAGGCGAGCATGGGCTTACCGTCACTAACACCGTGACATCCTATTAGGTGGTAGAGCTTCACAGCGACTCGCCCGGATTGGTACCAACACCTTAACTATTCCTGCCGCCATAACGTCAGCACTTGCCGTTGACGTGTTACGGTTGACAGGAGAAAACCAGTACAATTACTTTTGCTCGAGGCCTTACATCAGGATGTCAACGCACCATTACCACATTTGGTGTCTCTAGACGGCGTGAATTGCTTACTATCAGGAAATTTGCTTGTTTGCTTTCCAATATCATAAAAAAAAATTTCGTCATAACAGCTATAACAGCTTTCTTCGTTCTGCAAACAATTTTGTATTTAATAACCTACACAAAACTGTTAAATTCTCAGCTTCTTAATTTTGTCTTACACTGTTTTAGGTTTATAGTATATATATCGCGTTTGCAATTATATTTAATGTACTTGTCACTAATCCGATTTATTAATTTAGTTTTTTCGACCTTTTACCCCTTTTATCCCTTTTATCTTTAAGATTGGAAGAAATACACAAAAAGATCGCTAGTCTATTTAAATGTTCCCGCCAAACGGGGCGAAAATATATATTGTGCTGCCAAAACATATTAATCCCTCGTTAGGAGGGTGTTGTTATATGGTTACACCGCTTTTATTAATGACGTTTTCAAAACGAAGATAATACCAGGTTACTCAGGGAATAACAAGGGAATAGTAAGCTCGGATAGTACCTAATTGATTTAAGCTATTTTTAATTATGATATAGTAGGAGTTGAATATATAACCTCTTTCTTCTTTCAAAAGCTGTTAAAAACTGCGGAATTGAATGTGCGCGTATTTTTATTTTCTACAAAGACAGTGAGATCCGAGAAAGAGTGGGATTGAAAGAAAGTGTTGGTGTTAAAATGTGAAAGGGCATGTTCCGCTGGTTCGGTCATGTGGAAAGAATGACAGATGAAAGATTGATAAAGAAGATACACAATGCGAATGTTGATGGATGTAGGTAGGTACCCGGGGAGCTATAAAGGCTATAGTGTACGGCCCTGGTTGGGCGTGAACAAAAGCTTTCTTTACACTTTGTCAGTCGAGTAACTTGATACTTCTGAAATTTTTACATAGTGCTAATTTACAACGTCAATGATGACGTTTTTTTAGTCTGTGGGTAAAATCTATATATTAATATTTGATGCCAAATCTTTGCACCTCTTTTTACGAAAATTGCGCGAACGCAGGTGCATAAAATTTGGCACACTTATAGTTTATATGTAGGAGAAGTGCAGAACGCTAATATTTTTCAATAACAATGTTTATAAAGTACATTAAATCAATAAATAAAACATTACCCACACTACTTTGCATTTGACACACACAAACAAATTTATTGATGATAACGATAAAAGATCACAGATGGCGCACCATACAGTTTGGAAACAAAGTAGTTGGTCTTGAGAAATGAAGATGGCGTTCTTTTCAACAAGATTAAAGTTAATAATGGTCGAATTTCGACAAACGGGCGACTACTAATATTAAGAAATCTGCAATTCATCTACATTTTTTATAAAAAACCCAGCAAGGAATGACTTAATGTCAGCGAGAACTTGCCCTAACACCCAAAACTCAATATAGAATGGAGGCTGGGCTCTCCATCCGACATTAATAGATGTTATTCATATTTATTGGCAATAACTCTAAACGTTTTGTGTAACAGTAGAGGACAAATTCTTTTGGCAATTGTGTCCAGAGACGAAAACATGGCAGACGATGATACAACAACCGAGACTATTGAACCTACAATTGTATGACAAAAATTATATAAATACCTATACTTTTTTAGGTGGATACCACCCTATCTTCTGGGCTTTGCGTACTATTTTTAATAGCGATGGTTAAAAAAAGTAAAAAAAAAGTCAAAGAAGAAAAAATAATTAGTAGGCGCCTTCTAGCTTAGTATGATTCTCACTTCAGTTCCCCCTTCTATTACCATCTGGCAGGTGGTGTTCGTACTAAGTGGATCTTTAAAGAAAATATCAAGCATGGGAATAATCTTTTCGCGTTTGCAATATTTTCATCTTTAATTTAAACTCAGTCAAATTTCAAAACTTCACTAGGTTTAAAAACCTTTCAATAGGTTTTTACCAGGTGGTAGAGTTTCGCAGCGACTCGCCCGGGTTGGTACCACCGCCTTACCTATTCCTGCCGCCATAACGTCCAATGCTTGCTGTTGTCGAAAAGAAAATATTTACATTATTTTATCGGGTTCGTCGATTTTTCGGGACAAAGTTTTAATCCGCTAGAATTGTATTCAAGAGTACCTCAAATGACGTCGAGTTTTAAGGGTAACCCACATTGATCTCGCTGTTGCGAATGCGATCGACGAGCGTAAGCCTAAGAACTCATGGAGCGGTTTTTGCCCGCGCCGGCAGCGGTTGCGGACCCGCAGGTTCTGTAGAATGTATGCTCAATGTAAGAGAAAGAAAAGAAAAGAAAAGAAAAAATATTTATTTGCGGAATATGAGTGTTACAAAGATGTTACAAAATTATTTAAGCGTTCCTACATATTCTACCAACTTGTGGTGTGCAAATATTTTAATATGTTTTTAATTATTTATTCACGTTTTACTATTTACATACTGTTTTTTGTTTGTTTTGAGATTACATTATTATTTATTAATACACACAATTTTTAGAAAGTAAATTAATTTATCCCTATCTACCGTAAACTACCACCGTTTCCAAACCTAGCCAGACAGGAGAAGAAACGGCGAAACAAACTCCTGCGCACCCAACATTCTGCAATTAAATTAATCATATTAGAAATACTGTATTATTTATTCTTATCTGCAAGAAAATCTTTGACATTATAATAATTTTTCTCTAAAAGTAAGTTGAATACCTTTTTTCGAAATCTGTTTAATGGAAGTGATTTAAGATTATCAGGAATTTGGTTGTATATACGAATGGACATGCAATACACGTTATTTTTGTAAATGTTGAGTTTTTGGTTAGGCACATGTAGTTTCTCACTATTTCTAAAATGAGATAAACCTAGAACATCAGCATTTGTATGAAACAAATAATGATGTTTTTTTACAAATACACATACAGCTAATATATACAAGCAAAGAGCACATTGCAGGACGCGTTTTGCACCCGCAGCGCCCGCGGTTGTTTGTGGTTCCCGCGGCAGCGGTCGCCCGCCCGTAGAATCGTACAAATTTGCGACTGACGATTTCAACCGCTATGTGACCGCACAAACTAACGGTCTCGTGAGTTTTTAAATAAAACCGCAGTTCCTAAAAACCGCTTCGTGACTTCTTAGTGTAACACTACAGACTAGTAATATAGTTCGCGCCATTACAGAGCAATTTTACGGTAAAATCATGGCGTTGATTGGAAAATCGTTGTTGTTAAAAGTAATTACGTTAATACGTAAATACGTTTCGCTATCAAAATTCTCAGAAACAAGAGTAGGCTGCTAAAGTGTGTCCAGGGGATTTCCTGTTCAATATTTACCTCCATTATACTGGTGGTTTGTTGTCAAAGTCATTCTTCGCATATCTCTTACAAAATAAATATATGTACGGTAAAATATTAGTTCTTGTCTCCGAAGTTGAGTAGTTACGAGCAAGAGTACCCACGACTAGCCGAAGACACGAGATCTAACAATGTGATATGCGGCAAGCCTATCGCCAACGGGGCACTCCAAACCCGAGCAATTTTGTTTTTATTAGAAAATTGAAAAAGCATATTTTTTTTGTTGTCTGACCTGGGATCGAATTCGGGATCTCATGGAGCCAAGTCCTACACGGGAAGCAATTACCTTGCGGTAAAATATTAGTATCTTCACGCCCGTCTTTCCAAAGAGTAAGATAGAGTTACAAAATAGAGTATCAACGATTGCCCTACATTGTGATACGTGGCAAGCCGAGCAGCGATTGTTTTTGAAAATTGAAGAAGCCCATTTCGCCCGAAACGGGAATAGCACCCGTCATCTCATGTAGACAACGCTAAGCCACGAATATGAACAAACGAATCACTACATTAAAATAAAGTATCTTCACGCCCATATCCCCGAAGAGGTAGGCAGAGGTACAACCAAGGCACCCACGACTAGCCGAAGATACTAAGTCCCACAATGTGATAGGTGGCAAGCCTATCGCCAACCGGGCACAATTCCAAACCCGACCAACATTTTTTTTATTAGAATATTGGAAAAATCCAATTTTCTTTTTGTTGGCCGACCCGGAATTCGAACCCGGGACCTCATGCAGTCAAGTCCAACACCCGGACCGCTAGACCACAGAGGCGATTAAAATATATGACAAAAATTATTATTTTTTATTGCGAGCAAACATACGATTCTTCCAATGAGAGACACCGCGGCCGTTGCCTATGGTTACCATAGAGCCCACCTGTGTCGGGCAGAGTCTATTTTCTACTCAGAAGACCTTGACCTACATAGGTAAAAAAAAGTATAATAGTACAAATTGGATTCAAAGTTAAGATGTAAGCTTATCAGCGTATTAAAAAATTATGTTGAAAGCATTTATACTCGGAAAATTTCGTGTGAAAGCTTCAGGCGTAAAAAAAGAATCATTGTAACACGTGCTTTTGTATTTGAAAGAAAGCTTAATTACGTACCTTTTTTGTACAGTATAATTATGTTATAAAATTTCTTTACTGAAATAGTTTAAGTCCACTGCGAGAAAAGGGTTGTCCTTTTTCTTGATAAATATAATACTAGCTGCTTACACGCGACTTCGCCTGCGTAAAATAGATTTGCATACAAACTTGAAACCAATAATCATAAGATACACATATAGTTCACTTAAAGGTTAATTTTATGTAAATACGTAACCTGTGTACTTGGATCTTTGACGTGCATTATCCAAGTTATTTGTGATATAAGTTATTTTAATCACAATCGGGCCAGCACTATTAGTCGTGCAAGCGTAAAAAACAGTCATCCCTCACATTTATAAAATTAGAAAGGATTACCATAATTGACATAGCACATGAAGAAATCTATGTCTTTATATATGTAATTCTTGTGTTCGTGTGTTTGTCACTGAACTCCTAGACGATTTTGATGTAATTTTTTGTGTGTATTCAAAAGGATTCGAGAATGGTTTAGACTAACAATTTGGTCTCCTGGAAAATGTTTTTTTAATAATAAATAGTTGTTGATTTTGGAATGTTTCACATTGGATCCAACAGACTGCTACTATCGAAGCATTAATGTCAAGCGATACGAAGTTTGCTGGTTCAGCTAGTATATAAATAAAAATCAATTGCTGTTCGTTAGTCTCGTTAAAACTTGAGAACTGCTGTACCAATTTGGCTAATATTAGTTTTGAATTATTTGTTCAAGTCCAGGGAAGGTTTAAACAACAAGAAATAGGAAAATACTGCTAGGAAACTAGGAAAAACATTTCATTTTTTCCTATACAAACTGAACGGGTGGAACGAAGTTACAGTTACGTCAGGACGTCTAGCTATAGATCAATTTGTCAGCATAGTAGATTATTCTGTAAGGGCAGTGTTATTCTACAGCATATCCCTGTAGACCCTTAGGACTCCAGATCGTGGTGACCATATGCACTGTGTAGCTTATGTAAAAAAACTAAATCAATTGTTTGCATCATACAAATCTAAAGAACGTTGTTAAACGTTACAGATACTTATATCGCCTCAGTGGTCTAGCGGTTCAGTTGTTGGACTTGACTGCGTGAGGTCCTGAGTTCGAATCCCGGGTCGGGCAACAAAAAGAATATTGGGTTTTTCCAATTTCCTAATAAAAAAAAAGCGTTGCTCGGGATTGGATATGTGCTCGGTTGGCGATAGGCTTGCCACCTATTACATTGTGGGACTTGGTGTCTTCGGCTAGTCGTGGGTGCCTGGTTGTGCCTCTGTCTACCTCTTCGGGGATATGGGCGTGAAGATATATTTTTTAAAAATACTTATGTAATTGAAATAAAATTAACAAAAATTATAATTTAAGATCCAGAAAATGATTAATGTTTACAAATTTTCTTCTTTGAAAGACGCGAACCCAAGAGCAAATACTAGTCCATATCAAAGTAAAATCCATTCATAATACCGTTTTCTTCGTAATACACAATAAGGAAGTGGTATATTAGGAAAACAACTAATATTCATTACATTATGGAGATGAAATTATTCAAGGCTTCGGCCGCCATTTTGTCAATAAGTGTGTAATAAAAGTGTATGAATGACATGCTTAGCTCATATGATAGTTAACCCGCTTTTTATTGTGAGATAGGCATTAGGCGTAGGGTTACCAGTGGATGGGGGATACGGATGCCATGAATCCGAACTATATAATATACTACTAGCAGCTCTCAGATTCGCAAGGGTGGGCAATCTTCTACTTTATACATACATTATAAACTTTCTCCTGAATCACTCTATCTAACAAAAAAAACATATCAAAATGCGTGGAGTAGTTTTAAATATCTAGAGCGTCGAATTCCCCACTCGAAAAACTTAAACAACGCTGCCCAGGTTTCCCTCTTATTACATTGGGACTAAGTTTATTCGGCTAATCGTGGGTTCCTTTGCCGCTTTGGAGATATGGACGTAAAGATACTTTGCTTTTACCGTATTAATAAACATGGACTAAAATACTCCAAGGTTCAACCGGGTATCTTAGTCCTTATTACAATGTAATACAAACTGTAGTATTAACTTAACTTTACTCCTACTTTAGTCCACGCTTATTAATAAGACGATGAACGTTTAAGTTTATGACAATAATACCCCGTGTTGGTCCGGGCTCCTTTGCAGAATATACCATCTGCCTTCCTGCCAGGCAGCTCGTAAAAGGCGAACATAGGCTTACCCTCACTAAGACCGTGACATACTATTAGGTGGTAGAGTTTCGCAGCGACTCGCCCGGATTGGTACCACCGCCTTACCTATTCCTGCCGCCATAACGTCATGACGTGTTCCGTTTGGAGGGTAAGGTAGCCGGCAAACTTACTTTTGCTCGAGGTCTAACATCCCGACCTCAGGTTGGCAACGCACAATTACCACCTAGACGGGGTGAATTTCTTACCATCAGGAAATCTGTCTGCTTGTTTGCCTTCCAATATCATAAAAAAATAATAATACGACAGTTGAATAACTAGGATATAGGTAGACCTTAGGAAGATCAGTCTCCAATAGGCAGTTGGATCATTAATTGGGTTGGTGACGTGCACCATTTCGCCGAAGGGTACCGTCGTCCTATCTACATTCGTCATGATTTATAAATATCGGTGTTGGCCACTATAGTATTTTAATCTCTTAATCTAATATATAAAATTCTCGTATCACAGTTTCCGTTGCCATAGTCCTCATAAACGGCTTTGACCGATTTTGATGAAATTTTTTGTGCTTATCCGGTATCTATGAGAATCGGCCAACATCTGTTTTTCATCCCCCTAAATGTTAAGGGTGGTCCACCCCTAAATATTTTTTTTTTGCAATTTTCAGACAAAATTTTTTGTTTTTATTTTTTTATGATACAGCATATAAAAGTACATACAACCCTAAATTTTCACCTTTTTATCACCAACCCCTATTTTTTAATAGTCATTTTTTATCCCGGATCGATAACTGATCAATCGTCATTTAATTAGTTATAAGGCAAAAGAACGTTTGCCGGGTCAGCTAGTAGGATATATATAAGGCAAATATCCTTGCACCTAAATTAAACGAGAAACCATCGAGAAGGTTGCCGTATATCCGTTCTACTATTAAGCGTTTCAGCGTATTAACCGTGTCCAGTTGGTGATAGGCTTGCCACCTATCACATATTGAAATTTAATGTATTCAACTAGTCATGGATGGCCTGGTTGTATACCTGCCTACCACTTCGCGCATATCGGCTTGAAGATACTTATGTCAGCCCTCATTGTAGACGCGTGCGAGGCGTACTGTAAACTATATGACCTAGACACTAAGCAATTTCTAAGTCTGAAGATTAGGACTCAAGGTCCCGCCTAATTCGTTTCTTTATCAGAACGACACGTTCCACTAACTCGGTTATAAACTAAATTCATTAATGTAAAATACAATGAGGTTGATAAAGCTCAGCGTGGCGCTACTTCGATAATTTTGAATGGGTATTGGTTGAGTTTTATGAACGAAGTTCTTCATAACTCCATACACGATCTCGCCGGGAAGCAAGATCGTAAGGAAGACTTTTCCGACACCTGATGCTAAGACGAATTACGAATTTTCTTCAGATTGGCTATCTTATTATAGTATAGGAAGGCACATTTCGAATGGACAAAAAAAGTATCTTCACGTGTACCCCTGAAGTGGTAGGCAGAGGCACAACCATGACACCCACGAATAGCCGAAGACACTAAGTCCCACAACGTGATAGGTGGCAATCCCATAACCAACCGGGAACATATTCTATCTCGGCAACGTTATTTTTATTAGAAAATTTAAAATACACGTTTTCTAGTTTTTGTGTTGCCCGAGCTGGGGATCGAACCCTCAAGAAGTCAACTCAACTCAACTGTCCCTGGACAAGTTAAAAAATGAATCTAATGTGGAAAGAATGACGGTTGAAAGATTGACAGTATATGCAATTCTAAAGTAGACGGATGGAGGTACAAGGGCAGACCGCATTGCTTGGGTTTTATCCTAGGTTGGTGTCACAACTCTACTAAACCGGCGTGTTTGTATGAAGGGGGTGATGAATGAGGAGGAAGCCAGGCAGGTCTGCAAGAATCATTCCGTTTGCGGTTAAAAAGAGCCGCTGACAAAGAGACACCCACATTGTCCTTTATAGTCCAGAAAAGTGTGACGGCCACTGGTCTAAAGTGGTTAATGCGTTTAGCGTTACCAACCTGCGCCTAGTTTTTTTGCTTAAGTAACTCGGACATCTCCTTTTACTCATTCTCACTCATTCTGTTATCTGACAGTGAAAACCGAACAGTAAAATGAAACTTATTTAAAAGTTTACGGCTACTAAAACTTTGTGACAACGAAGTTTTACGATAAAGCTTTTGTATTGAAAGGATAACTTATCGTTATTTCAGGAAATAATAAAATAATTTGCTTCAACTTTTAATTCTAAGAAACTACGCATCGGTTTTTGAATTAGTCCCAACTCCCAAAAACAATCAAACGAACCTGTTAACTTTCCTGTAATAGTACTACTATTTAAATTATGCGCTTCGGATTTACACTTTTTACTCTTTTTACATTTTATACTTTTATTTTTAAATTGGCTGACCTAATCTAAATTTAAGCGAAATGATTAATTATGTAATAACAACTCTATATATAACAACTTCATGAGGTCCTGGGTTCGATTCCCGGGTCGGGCAACAAAAAGAAAAATTTGTTTTTTCAGATTTTCTAATACAAAAAATGTTGCTCGGGATTGGATATGTGCCCAGTTGGCGATAGGCTTGCCACCTAACACATTGTAGGACTTAATGTCTTCGGCTAGTCGTGGGTGCCCTGGTTGTGCCTCTGCCTACTTCTTCGGGGATATGGGCGTGCAGATTCTTTACTTTACTTTTAACTCTATATAGATATATCTTTAAAATACATTCGGATTTCCGAAGCTTGACGAATATAGCCGAAGCGCATAATTTAAAAAGTACTAATACACACAAATGTTTGTCCACCTAACTTGCTTGCAAATCTTGGGGTTGTAATCTTTTTAAATTTCTTGAACAATAACAGTTAAAGTCCAATGAAAAATGGTTTATTAATTAATTATTAAAGAGCATTGGCTGTTGAATTTTGTTTAAATTTTAGATATCGTTTGTTATGTAGATTAATAATGCACGAGGACATTCAATATAGTACTACGAGACATATGTATGTACATAATATTTTATCCAAACACCGTGGCGTTGGCTTTTAACACATTTTATTAGATAAATGAAAATGTTCGGCCTTGACGTACGTTTGTAGCTCGTACCAGTGGTTCCGTTCGCGAAAAAACGTCAGAGGCTTAAATGGGCATTGCTTGTTGCGTAAACAGACTGCCCTTACGCGTGCCTCTTTATACGTTTTACGGTACGTGGCGTTTAAATTTCTACGTATCGTGTATCACAAGGGCTATAAAGACTATAGAGCTGAAAACACTATTAGGTACCCGTTTTAATTTCTACGTATCGTGTATCACAAGGACTAGAAAGAATATAGAGCCGAAAACACTCTCTATTAGGTACCCGTTTTAATTTCTACGTATCGTGTATCACAAGGGCTGTAAAGATTATAGAGCCGAAAACACTCTCTATTAGGTACCCGTTTTAATTTCTACGTATCGTGTATCACAAGGGCTGTAAAGATTATAGAGCCGAAAACACTCTCTATTAGGTATCCGTTTTAATTTCTACGTATCGTGTATCACAAGGGCTATAAAGACTATAGAGCCGAAAACACTCTCTATTAGGTACCCGTTTTAATTTCTACGTATCGTGTATCACAAGGGCTGTAAAGACTATAGAGCCGAAAACACTCTATTAGGTACCCGTTTTAATTTCTACGTATCGTGTATCACAAGGGCTATAAAGACTATAGAGCCGAAAACACTCTCTATTAGGTACCCGTTTTAATTTCTACGTATCGTGTATCACAAGGGCTATAAAGACTATAGAGCCGAAAACACTCTCTGTTAGGTACCCGTTTTAATTTCTACGTATCGTGTATCACAAGGGCTATAAAGACTATAGAGCCGAAAACACTATTAGGTACCCGTTTTAATTTCTACCTATCGTGTATCACAAGGGCTATAAAGATTATAGAGCCGAAAACACTCTCTATTAGGTACCCCAAAACCCGTGCGAAGTGGAATACTAAGAAAACAAACCCTGGATTCCCATGCTCTTGACACAAAAGATCGGAATAAAACGAAATTGCAAAGGTGATGAT
>NJDC01000667.1:1217-15088 GCA_002245475.1 Calephelis virginiensis | reverse complement strand
CACACACACACACACACACACACACACACAAACAAACATACACACACGTTAAACATACAATACCTCACATTTTCCGTCGGTTATTAGAAAAAAATAAGAAAAAAACAGTATAAAATTTTATTAATTTTTGTGGGAGGTTTATTAAAAAAACTCGTTGCTCCGGCGAACTTCGTTCCACCCGTTCTGTTTGTATGGAAAATAAATTTTTTTTTACTTCCCTCATAGTCAAAGGAGTTAAAAAGTAGACTATGTCCGTCTCCTGGTTCTAAGCTACCTCCCTATCAATTTTTAGCCAAATCGGTTAAGCCTTTCTTGACTTATAAATAGTGTAACTAACACAACTTTCTTTTACATACGTAGATTTTGATATGGATTATTACTATTAATTTAGGTTTAAAGTTCTATCGTATGCATAGAAATTGCTTGAGCGATTGTATTGAAAATTAATCAAATCTGTTTTCTATAACATCAGTTTTCTGCTAGTGAAAATCTCATTAAAATCAGTCCAGACTTTCTTTTTCGAAACAGCTTGTGGCATAGCCGACCACTGAATATACTCTCGAAATATGGGGACCCTTAAAATTTTAGCTATGTGGCAACAAGTTTTGAATATTAATCTAACCATCAATATATTAAAATTGCAACCTTGCAGAAGCAGGTTATAAAAATATATTTTTGACATTTTAATTTTTTTCATTGGATGATGTTAAAATAAGTGTTGTGATTTTTGACATTTTTATCAACGTTTTTGTATAAAGTCGTGTACAGACTAATCTGACAGCGCTAAAAAAGCCTTTTTCTGTATCTTCGTTGAAGGAAGATAGCGATAACTTAGTTAAATAATTAAAAAAACCTAGCTTTATAGCAAGCAGGGTAGTCGGATGGTTCAGTAGCTCTCTTGAAAACCCTGATCTTTATAAAGTAACAGTCGAATTTCGATCACTTTGAGTTTATATAGGGTTACTGGTAACTAACGCATAAACATTATATGGCTTTAATTTGCGTTATAATTTGGCTTTAATACTACATATATACATACATATCTAAACGCCAAGTCCCTTACGTAGTAGGCAGAAAGTATCGAGTGCCAGACCTCACGATCCTGACAAACCTGTCTAGCTTCCTTCACATTCATTACCCTTTTCACACAAACACGCCGGTTCCGGAGACTTGACACCACCCTCGTATAATATCCGAGCGATCTGATCGTGGAATGTCAACCTTGGTCTCCCCGGGTACCTACATCCATCCACATTCGCATCGTATATCTGCTTTGTCAATCTTTCATCTGCCATTCTTTCCACATGACCGAACCATGAGCTACAAAAATATTAAAATAATTCATATACACACACAAACATGCTTGAGTACTCTAGATTTATATGTATCTTGATTAATACGTAGTATACGATGATGTTATTATCAGGTTAGTCACTTAAAGTATAAGAACAAGTTACATAACTGAAAGTATTGAAAAATGTAAGTAAAAGAGATTGAAATTATTTATTTAAGAATTGTATAGAAGAGCGTAGCTTCCTGCCACAGGCATGTTTTGCCTAAAAGGATGCTGCAGTCGCTTACTTGCACCATGTAATCACAGTAACAGTAAATAAACGATTTTGATTTGTTTTAAAAAGCAACAACTTTTGTTCTACAACTTTTAGAAAATCGCAAAAAAAATTGGTTCTCTCATATAAAAAGTCCATCGTCGGAGAACCAAATTCTTTTTTCGCGATTTTCTGAAGTTGTAGAACAAAAGTTAGGTATTGCTATGATTTACTAAAGCCGCCCCAGAAAGGTACCAGTAACTCTGTATATCGCTAATATATTTAAACAAATCAAAAAGAAATACTGTGATTTGTTCACATATAAGTTATCGATAGTAATGTTGTACATGTCTATTCATGGGGCTAGTATACAAGCTCGCAAGACCGGAATCGTCTGCGGGATCAGGTTCGGCGTTCGGCTCGCATTTGTCTCGTTAGAAATGTGGGAACCGGTCTGATGTTCTAATGGCGGAAGATAAAGGAGGTAAGTCTATTAAGTACAATATGTAGGCGGCCATTTGTCCTGGTTTGGTACCTGGTTTGAATGGATTGTGCGTTAGATGTAAGGGTTTTAATAAGTAGGTATGTAATATGTCTTGATAGACTACGTCTGGGTGGTTTTTTTTTTTATTTTAGCTTGGGCGTGAGCATCTGCCATTAATCAAATTTAAATTTTGAATACGTTATTTTGCATGTTCGCTAAAAAAATATTCAGAATTCACTCAAATTCCGCCCCTAAAAAGTCCGAATATATGTGATAGATCCATGGATTGTAATGCTTTACTGCATTAGAATTGTTCTCGAAGCTGAATTCCGTAAGAAAATTCCGTATGTATGTGTCGGGCCTAAGTCTTATTACCGGTCATGTCAGGGTCTTTTAGGTAAAGCGCTAGCATCCTTACCTCAGCTTATCGATTAAGATTTGGCGGGATCGAGAAAATACGCGATTTGTGCACTAAAATGAACAAAATGTTTCAAAACTTCACCAAAATTGACTAATTTTACTCAATATGAACACGAAATTCAATAATTTTAATTTTTTTTTTCAATCCTGTCCAAACTTTGACGTGTTACAATGTATTCTACGATGAAACTCTTCAGCTTAGTAAAGTTACCGTTAACGTCTTCGGTTTTTATAGTGTATTTCTAATTATTAGAAAAATGAACGCTTGCTTGTCTGCATATCTATAAAAAATACCAAAGACCGATTAAGCTTTAATTTTTAATTAATCATACCTACTTACTTTAAAGTTTATTCCATCTGTGTAATCTAGATCGCTTTAAAGGCGGCCATCTTGAAATTCAGCCGTTAAAGAACAAAAGTATCCTTTATGTGTTTAACGACGCATTCTCTAGATTCATAAATAATCCGAGCTGCCCCTCCTGCCGGCAACTGTAGTGAACAATATCATAATTACCAAAATGTTAAAAGCCCACACCTTGGAAAGATGAGTCGGAGATAGCATGAACATCTATCGACTACTTAAGTATTTTTGCACAAGCAAACAAGTGGATTGATTTCCTTAAGTATCTTCACGGTCATATCCCCAAAGAGGTAGGCAGAGGCACAACCCCGTGTTGTTGTTTTCCCCGTGTTGGTCCGGGCTCCTTTGTAGAATAGACCATCTGCCTTCCTTGCCAGGCGGCTCGTAAAAGACGAGCATAGGCTCACCGTCACTAACAGCGTGACATCTGACTAGGTGGTAGAGTTTAGCAGCGACTCGTCCGGATTGGTACCACCGCCTTACCTATTCCTGCCGCCATAACGTCACGACGTGTTCCGGTTCGGAGGGTAAGGTAGCCGGTATACCTACTTTTGCTCGAGGCCTAACATCCCGGCCTCAGGTTGGCCACGCACCATTACCACCTTTGGTGTCTCTAGGCGGCGTGAATTTCTTAACATCAGGAAATCCGTCTGCTTGTTTGCCTTCCAATATCATAAATAATCATATCGGTTAAAGGGGCTATTTTTATGCAGTTTGGTTGTTGATAGATTCGCCGCAATTAGAGTTCTTAGATGTATGACATAACAAAATAAACATGGCGACTGTAAGATGCTGGTAAGATGTCATAACCAACTAATTATATTTAGCTGCACTATTCTAATAATACTGTAACCTAAATTACTTGATTACCACTAGCTAGCGATAAGGTTGTCACATCCAGACGCCAAAAATTTTTTTTTGGTACTTTTAATTTAGAAACGTTAAATTAAATGTCCTGCTTTATATATCTATTTTGTGGCCCTACTACAAGGATTTTATATGTGTATCCTGTAAAGTTGGCAACATATTAGTCATATATAAAAAAAAATGTATCCTGACTACTACTGTTCTTAGACCTAACACTTAAGAATTGGAGAAGTCAGGAACCATGTGTATACACTAAAGCGTTAGAACTCGATGAACAAGTCTTTCCTTTACCACAGTATAAGTTATTAGTGGTACCTACAAGGTACCTCTAGGCTGTACGTTTTGATATGTCTGGTGTGTATCAACTTCGACAGTAGAAATCAAGGAAAATAGTACTTTTTAATATGTATTGTTTTCTTTTGGAACCATTAAATAATTTCAAAGATTAAAAAATATTATGATTTCTTAATTTAAAGACGAGATGCTGCCTATTTTTGTTAACCGCCGACGGAAGAAAGTGTTGCAAGTTAGACATGTCTGTGTGTTTGTACTCAGCATTATAACTCCTACACGAATGGTCCGATTACGATGCGGATTTCCCGTTTTAAAGCTAATCCGATCGGGATGGTTAGGTTTTTGTCAGGGGTTAGGGATTTTTTTAAATTTCATAATGATTGCTTGTTAACAGCCTAGGTAGGTGAACGTGTGTTAGCTATTTATCATAATTGTTAACTCATTAACGTATTTGATTTGTTCAATAATAGGTACGTGGTTTTTCATCTTATTTTCTGCTAAATCAATAATAGGTCGTTTTTTATTCTATTACCAGAAAAGTACAGGTTTCCAGAAAAAGTATACACTGCGAGATACTAATCTTAATTATGTTGCAAATCGACTGATCGGACATGTTTAAAATGTTCCATTTCTTTTGTTTTTGTTTCATTGGAAAAATATAGCAAACATCTAAAACAAGTTTGGCTAGTTCTTAGCAGAATGACCACCAGTAATGTGTCATGTAAAGACGCTGACGGTTGAACTCCATCTAAGCAGCAGGGCCCCGACAACAATCTCAGTCCCAAACTCCAAAGGCTAGCTAATTAGTAGATGTGACATTCCATTCAAATGTTTATAATAAAACGTGTATATTATTCACACGAAAAACTTTAATGTACGGGCCGGCGGCTCCACTCTGTCGAAACAGCAGGGCCCCGGCCAACGATCTCATCTCCAAAGATTAGTTAATTATCGCAGATGCTACGAATCGCTTTCATTGTACCGTAAATGATTCCATTCATATTTCTGCCTACACTACATTGTTTATGCAGACCGTCTCGTTGCAGTCGATCACTATTTATAGGTATATACGTAACAGAAACATTGTATATTCTGCTTATAAGTTATTGCAGTTCCTAAATCGCGCTACAATCAAATTTAAAATTACAATTTAGAATAATTCATGACTCCACAATAGTTCGCGACAAATGACTGCCGCTATTCACGCCAAATTTATTATGTGATCACAAAACACAAACATGGTGGATTCATAAAACCGTGCGACCTGTAAGCATTTTCTAAATAATTAAAACCGTAGTTACAAATAATAGAGATGATATTTTTTTTATGATATTGGAAGGCAAACAAGCAGACGGATTTCCTGATGGTAAGAAATTCACGCCGCCTAGAGACACCAAAGGTGGTAATGGTTGCAAACCTGACGCCGGGATGTTAGGCCTCGAGCAAAAGTAAGTTTACCGGCTACCTTACCCTCCAAACCGGAAGACGTCATGACGTTGTGGCGCTAGGAATAGGTAAGGCGGTGGTACCAATCCCGGTGAGTCGCTGCGAACCTCTACCACCTAGTTAGATGTCAGATTTTACGAACTGCTTGGCAGGAAGGCAGATGGTCTATTCTGCAAAGGAGTCCAGACAGTTTTTTACCCAAACGTAATGAGAATTCAACAGCAACACAATTCAGAACGCAATTCTCATTGCGTTTGGGTAAAAACTGTACATTTTGAAGATATAGCACATCTAAAGTTAACAACTCTTTGGCTTACGTCACGCCAGCGGTCGTTAATGAATTTTTTTTTCTCGTTGTCTTACGCACGGCGTGTTAGGCCGGCTGACCTTGTAGCCAAGCTAGACGAATATAGACGCTACCACTAGATAAAGGACGGTCGAAATGGTAGTGAACGCGCTGTGAGGCGCTCGCGGGAGCAACCTGTATTAACCCGAACATTAACCAACGTAGACATGTTGGGATGCTTTTCTACCATGAGGTTCATTATCATCCAAGGTTCGTCATCGCATATTTTAAATAAAGAAAAAGTTTAGTTTTACGAATTGGACACTTACTTCAGTATACATTTTAAATTCCATTCTAATATTTGAGCGCGACCACCTTTTTATTTTATATATAGATGTGTTAGTGCGAGTATTAATTATGATATCTCAACTGTGTGCGAGTGCTAATTTTTTCGAGAACGTCAATCTGTATACGTACATATCGGTTAACTGGTCGCACAATAATTATTTTAATAATTAACATAGATTAAAATACACCAAGGCTTAAGTTTACATTTTGGCTTAAAAAATAAAATCTCCAATACAACCACTGGTGGTAGTGTTGTACACTTGTTCTTATAGGAATCCAGCGCCTTACCTATTGGTGCTGCCATATTTACCGGTAGCTAGTAGACTTGCACAATACGCCCATCATCCCGGCATCAGGAAATCCATGCGCCTGTAACGTCTATGGTGCATATAAGTCACAGTTGTATCTTACAGTCAGGGGAGCCGGGTACTTGTTCCCTGACCACCCCATTAAAAAAAGCTACAAGTTTGATGTGTGTGTCCTGTCTACTAACTTCGTATAAGTTTTTGGCTAGCTCACAGCATCAGGCTCCTGTTACAACCAGTTGCCAAAGTAGCTTTGCACTGATGCCTCCCTTCAAGTCTTGAAAATATTATTCATGATTATATTATACCCCACTAGCTTTAACTCGAGGCGCCTACCGCGTGGTTTGCGGTATTAAGTCAGGTTTTTTTTGCTTTGGAACGCGGATTTTCTGGTAGTCTAGTAGTAGATAAATAATCGCCTCTGTGGTCTAGCGGTTCAGTTGTTGGACTTGACTGCAAGAGGCCCTGGGTTCGAATCCCGGGTCGAGCAATAAAATGAAAATTGGGTTTTTCTAATAATTTCTGATTATAAAAAAAAACGTTGCTCGGGATTGGATGTGTGCCCGGTTGGCGATGGGCTTGCCACTTATCACATTGTGGAACTTAGTGTCTTCGGCTAGTCGTGGGTGGTTGTGCCTCTGCCTACCTCTTCGCGGATATGGGCGTGAAGATACTAAATAAACTAGTAGTAGATAGGTAGAAAAATATGCACCGCATACAGATGCTGAAATTGGTAATGGAGCGTTTTCAACGTAAGAATGCGTAATTACAGGGTAGTTTTTGACTACCTACCTGGTGTTCTATCTTCCAAACCGTCATAAACTTACAACGGATGATTCAACTTATCATTTTTGCCAAGCGGCATAGTTACCTACCTATATTGTTGTATCTTGAGGAAATCTCCAGCCGACGGATTTTTCTCCTATGTTAAGAGATTGTTTTACATTATAGATATACTTGGTATATAGTTAGTATAGAGCATATAGAGCACTACGGAAAATCTGTGGTGTAACGCTCGCTGACCGCATTCGTAACAGTGAGATCCGAGAAAGAGTGGGATTGAAAGAAAATGTTGGTGTTAAAATGCGAAAGGGCATGCTCCGCTGGTTCGGTCATGTGGAAAGAATGACAGATGAAAGATTGACAAAGCAGATATACAATGCGAATGTGGATGGATGTAGGGACGGGGAGACCAAGGCTGACATTTCACGATCAGATCAATCGGATATTATCCGAGGGTGGTGTCAAGAGTCTCCGAAACCGGCGTGTTTGTATGAAAAGGGTTATGAATGTGAAGGAAGCAAGACAGGTTTGTCAGGGTCGTGAGGTCTGGCACTCGATACTCTCTGCCTACCCCGTAAGGGACTTGGCGTGAAAATATGTATGTATGTATATAGTTAGTAATTAAAAAAATACTTTTCGTTGTCGGCATTTGATGGTATTCCATAGTATTGTAGAAAAGTACAAGTATTTTTTTAAAATTTGTAACTTTAATAAAAGGCTGTTTTTTGTCATTACATACATACGCATAAACACTATTCTAATTAGATAATTTGTATAGTGTTAGAACTCTTAATACGAATTATTATTTTTGTATCTTGAGAAAGTCTTCAGTAGATGGGTTTCTCTCCTATGCTAAGATATTGTTTTTATTATTGATATACTTGGTACATAGTTAGTAAAAAAAAATACTTTTCATTGTCGGCATTTGATGGTATTCCATAGCATTGTGGAATTTGTAACTTGAATAAAAGGCTGATCTTGTCATTACATACATACGCATAAACACTATTCTTATTAGATAATTTGCACAGTGTCAAAACTCTTCATACGAATTATTATTTTAATAACTTTAGCACAGTAAAACTAAATGAAATATAACTTCGAGTTCAATAATGTCATCCAAGTAAACAAAAAATTCAGAATTTTCTCGATCCTGGGATGGGTTCACGTCGCAAATAACGCTTTTTGAAATAAAAAAGAATTTTTAAAATCGCCTTACAAATGACGTAGAAATCGATTAACGTACACAGAAAAAATAGAAGTGGAATGTGTTCCTCCTTTTTACGGAGTTGTTAAAAAAGATTATAAAATTCTATAAAAAAAAGACGTTAAAATGTGTTGTTGTCGAATATTATAGCTATAGCCAGTAACCACCTAACCAGAAAGGGGCCCTGGCTGGGTACATCCGGTATTAGGAATTCAAAGTGCCACCAACGTTTTACAATTATATTAATTAAAGTATTTCTACACAAGTTTTGGCGAAACTTTGGCTCATTATGTCGTCCGCGTCGTTACCATCGTTGTTGAACTTATCAACCTTTTGGCGCCATGAAACCTCTCATACATATACAAGTGGTCCGGCCCGTCTTCGCTCGGGTATTAGATCTTCACATATATATAAAGCCGCCAAGTACGAGTCGGACTAGCCTGTGCAGGGTTCCGTAGCATCAAGTAACATTATTTCAACGTTTTTGTAGTTCCTTGTAACTTCAATCGATTGTTAAAGAATAGTGTTTTTTTATTTAAGTTATTGATAAATTTACGTTATAATTAGGTATCGAAATTATGGGTTTTAGATCTAACTTTATGCGAGTCTATATAGGCTTGTTGTGACCTACAAGCTAACATACATTATAGTTTAGACAAGAAGTAGTTCAACGACGTCTGCCGCTCGGGTAAGCGCAATCGGGAACCTGCTCTCTGCGCGCTTTGCATCTGCTGCAAATAAGTTATGCCTCGTGCGAATTAAAATCATTATTCACCTACCAATAACAGATTTTAATACTTTGGGAGTGTCACTTGCGCAAACTATTCAGTTTAAAAAAATATTAGAATATCAATATCATTTTTGAAGACCTATCTATAGATACGCCACGCGTTTGGGTTTGATTAAAAAAAATTTTGAGTTTCAGCTGGAAGTATGGGAAACTCCCAAATTTATTGTTTTTGTTTTCTATTTTTGTGTGAAAATCTTAGTGTGGTTCACAGAATATATCTACTCTTCAATAAATATTTTAGTAGTGTGTTTTAGGCGGTCGATAAATGTTTTCCTACTTACTTTACTTTAAAGTTATAGTTTCGGAAAAAAGTGCCCGTGAAGTATGGACCAGACAGACATGATGAATCTATAAGGTTTCCGTTTTATGCCATTTCACTACGGAACCCTAAAATGAATCTCAATTCCTTTGGTTATCATCGCCTCACACATAAACAGATGGAATAATTTTGCTAATTATTTCTTTGCTGTTGTAATAATTATCAAGAAAAGGATTTCACTACATAAAACAACAACAAAAAAATCAAGTTTAAACAGAGAGATGCGATCGTATAACATAACATGAATAAAATGAATAGCTGTTATCTGTTTTCTTGGTGTGAAAGGGTACATTTATGCATACGCACACAGTACATACACATGCACAGGGTGCCTATAGGTAGATAGGAGTACCTGCAAGGTGGTCCCGTATTTTACGGCAATTTGTTCAGTGCTTGTAGAGTCCATAATAATACTGTTTGAAATGAGGATAAATTATTTGTTACAGATAAAATTAAGCGTGCCAACATATTCTACCACGTTGTGATGTGCAAATATTTTAATGTTTATACAAATTAGTAATGAATATGTTTTAACATTCAAACAAATTAAGTATAACCCTACCTATAATAATATTATGTTAATAACCATATATTTAATATTATATTATTAAGAGCACCATCGTCCATGTTGCATGTTCTTTGATTATATCTACAATCCAAATATTATATCTTTGATTATATATCTGCCTGAGATCTTGCTGTTTTGGCGATAAGGCCGCCTTTAAGTCAATTAGTTTTTAAGTTTTATTTTTAATGTACTTATTTTTTACGTATTTTGGCGCACAATAAAGAGTTATTCTATTCTATAGTAGACTATCGCGGTAATGTTATATACCTTACGTGAAACTACTAACGTTTCCATACCTGACTAGTCAATAGAAGAAATGACAAAACAAAGTCCCGGCAACAAGAACCTATCTATTTGTTTTGACTACAAATTTTTAGTTTCGTACAGTTGTGTTTGTCAAAGATATATAGTAAGTTGTCTACGTATTGATTTACCTGTTTTTGTCATTGTTTAATTTCGTCAAATTTGGTTCTGCCGTAATTTTTCTATGATATTGGAAAGAAAGAAAGAAAAGAAAGAAAAAATATTTATTTGCGGAATATGAGGGTTACAAAGATGTTACAAAATTATTTAAGCGTTCCTACATATTGTACCAACTTGTGGTGTGCAAATATTTTAATATGTTTTTAATTATTTATTCACGATTTACTATTTACACACTGTTTTTTGTTTGTTTTGAGATTACATGATTATTTATATATATATACACACAATTTTTAGAATGTAAATTAATTTATCCCTATCTACCGTAAACTACCAAAGGTAAAGAAGAAGTTACATTTCCTAATGGTAAGAAATTCTCAGCGCCTAGAGACATTTTATTTTGGTAATGGTGCGTTGCCAACCTAATGCCGGGATCTTAGGCTCCTAACAAAAGTAAGTTTAAGGGGCCATGTATGCTAAAATACGTTAGCAATATACTGTTTTTTAATACAAAGCAATTATGGATCTTGGCGATAAAAATACACAAGATTAACATTAATATGCTTTATAAGACTAGTGTTTCCAAAACACGATTCATTTCACTTTGCTCGATAGAAAAAAAACAAAAAGTTAACCCTTTTTTGAAAGGAAAACCCAACTGTCTACTTCAATTATGATAATATCAACACCAGATTTAACATAAACATAGATAAGTCTTATACCTAAAAGATAACTATTTCAGTTTTTATATTTTTTTTAAAAATTACTTTTATAGTGTCAAAAATAGTGATTTGGCGCTTAAGACATTTACTTTAGAGCGCAATATTTCATAGTAATAATGGAACGGTGGAGTGCGCTGATTGGCTCTTCTGGCTGACTAAGTATAGGGCCTTAACGGCTTCCTCATCCTTCTAACCGGAACACGTTAATAGCAAGCGCAGGCGGTGGTAATAATCCGGCCGAGTCTACCACCTAGTCAGATGTCACGGTGTTAGTAACGGTAAGCCTATGTTCGCCTTTTACGAGCTACCGAGCACAGGAAGGTAGATGGTCTACTCTGCTAAGGAGCCTGGGCGGGGGATTAAATTGAGTTACAAATATTCTGTCAAACTTTTGCATTTATAGTTTTAGTTGTAGAGTTTAGACCAGAGATTCCCAAACTATTTAGTTTTATACACCACTATCAAAATTTTCCTGGATTCGATGGACCCTCTGCATGGCCATAGCTAGGGAGGTTCTCACGAGGATTTCTTGGGGTCTATCTGCAACACTTTGGAAATTACTAGTTTAGACCTTTGCGCACCACTGTTTACGGACTAGGTGGATATCATTTTGCACCGCAGGCTGCTCCTGTGTGCGGCGATGCAGAGTATAACTTCGTAATGAAAAACATTTCACGGTATAACGCACTGGCCACTAAAATCCCGTCACCGCAAAACCGGAGCAACGCGTGCGTCAGTGAGGCACTTGCCTTCGACAGAAATACCCAGAAATGCATACATCTATCTAGATCTATCCATATCTAGATGTATCTACATCTAATCTAGATGTATCTACTTCTAATCTAAATGTATCTACATCTAATCTAGATGTATTCATCGAACCCCCGTCGAATATCAAAACTGAGCCACGTCACGTTCAGTTGGTTGAGGCATCTCGACCAACTAAGCTGCCATTGTCTATTACTAGAAAATCCTTATAGTTGTTTAGGTTCCAATCCTATATTAGAAAAACACAGGCAACTACTGCTGCGTGCGCTCAGAACTTAACCATTGCTAATTTTTGTTGGATATTTTGATAAAATATGGCTTAGATTTAAAACTTTTACCGAGGTTATCTAATAGCGAAAACTAAAAAAAACATTGCTAATTACTTACTTGTACTACGCGAACGAACAGTCGAATCGTAAAAATGCGCTATAAATTCTAAAACTATATTTTTTTAGGGTTAGAATCGTGTAATTTGTTAGGTCCGGAACATTTTTAATGAGCAGGACATGGGGCTTTTATTTTACGTATACATATGTTATGATTGCACATCTGTGTGAACCTCAAACAAGGATCTAAGAATGAATGGATATGTTTGAGGAGTGATGACATAAAAACTGATAGTTGCGGCATCGTCGCGCCTCGTCACTGCGCAGTAATCTATATTTAAATAAGGTTTATTTATAGCGAATGTTTTAATAAAATGTGTATGTTCGATGTTCGGGCCTCACACGTCACGAGGCGGCCTCACTCGTGTTTCGCCCGTCTATACCATATCTACTTTTATTTAATTATCTTTGGATTACATGAATAAAGGTGTCCCAGTTTCGGATATTGAATAGCTATCATTGAATTATATGATCCGGGTTTTTCCCTAAATGGGTTCAAGGTTCTTGGAAGAAATCCATGCCATTACATAGATGTCTGTGTTTTTGCGTCTGAATGTTTATTAATTATTAAATCGATTGCAATTTCTTTATGGGTTGCTAGCTGCTACCTGCGGCTTCGCCCGCGTTTTCACAGAAACCCGGTGTGCGATCGGGATTAAAAATAGCCTATATGTTAATCCAGGTCACAATCTATATGTCTTCCAAATTTCAGACAAATCCGTTCAGCCATTCGAGCGTGAAAGAGTAACAAACATCCATACATACATACTTACAAACTTTCGCATTTATAATATTAATAGGATTGCCATGTTTTTAGCTTAAATGTTAAACTTAGAGTTATTTTTAACTCGGCTTAAATATACTCAATTTAACCCAGAAACAGGCAAGTGGCCTTTAGTATCGTTAACTAAATACCCACATCACAAGCACGTGTCTTCTTTGTAGTTATTTTATTAGGGGCCGCTTGTACCTATCTATATTTTTTGTTTGTACGTTCATCGGTTAAATTTGCTAAGGGGTTAAATTGTTAAGTATAGGTTGGTTTAAACCTATGTTGGAAGTTTCCTTTCCGGGTTACATTTAACATTAAGTTTAACTGTCAAATATAAGGTGATTTAACTCTAGTTAGCCGCAAACTCAGTGTTATATACTTAACCCGGGAACGTGCAAGTGGCCCTTAGAGTTAAATATTTAACCCAATAACGTGTAAGCGGCCATTGCGTATTTCATTTGTCAAAACTTTTTTTCTGTTTAAATTTACCTCGATCATCATGACGCCATATTACATATAAAGTATTGCGCAGTTTCGGTGGGATTAAGTTTCCATATTGTTTGCTACCCTGTCACTATAACTTGCTGTCGTTTTCGGAGTTGTCGGGTTTGGAGAGCAGTTTTTTGCGTAGTAGGTAACGTTAATATCTTAAAACGACGATTTCTAAAACAATTCACAAGTACTTATACGATCGGTCGTACGTTTGTTTCAGTGTCCTTTATTACTGCTTAAAAATATAGCTACGTGTGACTATACACCGACTATAGATGACCCC
>NJDC01000666.1:21405-33187 GCA_002245475.1 Calephelis virginiensis | reverse complement strand
TAACCTTTGAAGACATTTGTCCAAATATAAGATAAACAAGCGCGCTGACAACACACAACCTTGCTTGACGCCAATATTAACATCAAACCAAGGCGATATGTTGCCATCCATCAACATTTTAATAGTTTTTTTAAATTTTCTAATAAAAAAATGTTACTCGAGATAGGATATGTGCCCGGTTGGCAATAGGCTTGCCTCCTTATCGTGAGACTTACACCCATATCCAAGAAATATACTTGGCTAAGTAGTGAAACAACACTGTGCGAAGTACGACATTTAGCTATGCGTTCCTAACGTCAAGTCATCAAATTCATAAACAATACTTGAATTTTACTTAGCTAGGAGAGCACATAGTGTTGAAATCAGTTCTGTGTGGTCCGTTTGTCATAGCGTACTTCACTCTGCTTTCGACATATGATTATCATGTCAATGGTGAAACCATAGCAAATGTCGATCGAAATAATCTATTTCAAGGAATACAAATACTCTTTAGCAAGAGATCTATTTTATTGATGACCGCAATTAAGGGATATTTATTTTAATTTCAGTTTTTCCTTATTATTTGTGTACTCTAATTTAGTAGATATAGGATTTTGGAAATCACATTCTGTTTTTTTGCTTTTTGTCTTCGTCCATTTGTTATTTTATTAATATAATAATTGAACTCTTACTAACTACCGTAAACCATTCTAATTAATTATTTTTGGTGCCTAATAATTATCAACTTACGAGTACAATTGTTACAAATAAACAACTTGAAAATTTCGACTTGATACAAACTACTTGATGCTCTGCGTTCTTTAAAGTAGCTCGGTAGCTATTTGAACTAAGCGTCGATTTTGGCAAACGTATAGTGCTCGAATTCTCTAAAAATCGCTTATGAATAGGTTTGACTGTCCCTATGCGTTTGTGGGCACTATGAGACCTCTTAGTGTTGTTTATGAATTCGGGTGTTAGTGTATTCGGCTAGTCATGGGTGACCCGGTTGTGCGTTTGCCTAACTCTTCGGGGATGTGGGGGTGAAGATACTTGTTTTTTTGAATTTAAAAGGGACGTGTTGTAAGTTAGATGTGTGTCTGTCTTTGACATCATACTTTTTAGAGTGTTGGAGCCTCTGTGGTCTAGCGGTCCGGGTGTTGGACTTGACTGCATGAGGTCCCGAGTTCGAATCCCGGGTCGGCCAACACAAAGAAAATTGGATTTTTCCAATTTTCTTATTAAAAAAATGTTGGTCGGGATTGGTAATGTGCCCGGTTGACGATAGGCTTGCCACCTATCACATTGTGGGACTTAGTGTCTTCGGCTAGTCGTGGGTGCCTTGGTTGTACCTCTGCCTACCTCTTCGGGGATATGGGCGTGAAGATACTTTTTTGGGGGTTTGTCGGGGGTTAATTAAACATTTTTAGTTTTAAGATTAATATTAGTTTAGTAAATTTCACTTAACGTATCATAGGGTTTGGAAGAAAAACAGGTTTTGAAGCGTTACGTTTATTCGATAGCATTATTTTTTACTACATTAATGTTACATATATTTCGACTCGATTATTCGAAATCGAAACATTTTCATGGTAGGAGCATTATTCGTTTCTGGTTTGCGTCTATCAAACTTACCTAGTTTACTTTAGAACATTCAAATAACTTGTGTTTATTGTGAAATGTTACAATTATATAAATAGCTATTTGTTTAGGATCATCTGTGGAATGGTTAATATTAATAAGCTATCTACAGTAGAAGATACTTCCAGTTAATTCTAGTAACAAGACAATATTTTATTTTTTATTTTTGTCCCTACTTTTGTTTACTTTGCTTGCTTATCAACGTACCTGTACTTCAACGTCATATTAACGGCTCACAATAATCACCATTTTTCTATTAAGTGTGTTATATGTGAAGTGTTAAAGCTTTTTCTAATGTATGGACTGTTTCTAATGTATTTTTCCTCGTATTGGTCCGGTCTTCTTTGCAGAATAGACCATCTGCTTTCCTGCCAGGCAGCTCGTTATAGGCGAGCAAAGGCTTGCCGTCACTAATACCGTGTCATTTGACTAGGTGGTATAGTTTCGCAGCGACTATATAACGCCAAGACGTGCTCTGGTTTGGAGGGTAAGGTAGCCGGTAAACTTACTTTTGCTCGAGGCCTAACATCCCATAATTTTGCACGAATTGCTTTAACTATCAATATGAAAGTACTATCATTTATGTGATAGAATACAATATTCATTAATTGCACTATCGTACACTAACGTGACAACATGAACATTCGCGCAAGCGCCCTGTGCCGTCTTACGAATTTTCGATCAGGTCACGTGTAGCGAGTTCAGAAGTTTTTACCCATTCTTAAAAAGTGCGCAACGCCGCTAAAGAAGTTTTTTTCATTTAAAAAAATATCTATATTGGTTTGCTACTGGCCGAGTAATCGCATAACAAACTTTCAACATTCTAAGGTAAAGATATAATCGAATAGGTAGGAAGACACGTCTTAATCTGACAATGTAATAGATGCCAAACCTAATGTGTTGCCCGACCCAAATCGAACCCGAGACCTCGTGTTATAGTCACCGCCAAAACCAGACCACTTGACCACAGAGGCGGTTAATTTTAATTTAATTAGACTATAAAGATTGGTGTTAGCTATATTCGTTGGCTGTAAAGTAACATTAAGCGATAAAGTAATTGGGTTTACTGGTCCAAAATTAGATTGGGATTAATGCTTTGATTTCGGCGTAAGTGTTTCATTTCGTTTCAAATGCGCATTTACGTTTACAATAACAATTGTTAATCTTGATTGAACTGTAATGTTACCATTGCTAGAACCAAAATAGCTAAGCGGAGATATAAATGGTTGTCAACTTGGATGTACAATACACTATAGAGGTTAGAAACGTGTGTTAAGTCCACTGGCTGATATATCGACCACTACGTAATACGACAATGGCGAGGTCGAGCCATTACGCCAGGAAAACATTTTAAGCCGATCCCAAAAGAAGCAGGTTCTCAATTTGTTGGTACATTTTTTGTATACTTTCGAAAGTTTGAATTTTAGGTACTAATTCATAGAGGAAAATGGCGAGGAGCCCTACATTGTGTGTAAGTACTTCTATGTATTACTGTAATTTATGTATGGTTTAAGAAATACTTATCGTGTACAAAAAATACCAGAAGTTGGTTCAAAAAGTTAAGAGAGTAAAGAAATGAAAGAAGAAAAAATTCATAACCTTGAAATAATGTAATGCCACGTATTAACATACGAATACATCTTATTCCCGCGAAAATCCGAAAAGGCGCGGGATGAAGGAGAGAAATAAAGAGCTGCTATTTTTTTTGACATTGGAAGGCAAACAAGCAAACGGATTTTCTGATGGTAAAAATTCACGCTGTCTAGAGTAACCAAAAGTGGTCATTTTGCGTTGCCAACCTGACACCGGGATGTTGGGCCTCGAGCAAAAGTAATTTTAGCGGCTACTTTATCATCTGTTAATGTCTGATATATTCCAGTAGTCGTAACACTTTTCTGGGTAATACAGGTCCATAAGAGAGTCTGCCCTGGGTCGCGGAGTAGGTATATGATACTTCACATTAAAGTTTTAGTTTGCCACTCTATTTAGATTATAATCTGAATACACAAAGATAATATATACACGTCAAACTTATATCACCCCTCTTTTTCTGTCGGGGGTTACAAGTGATTAAGAGATTTTTTAAATTTTAAAGAAAGAAATAATTGGACTTTATTAAAAAAATTCACCATACGATTTGAATCTTCGGTATCCCAAATAGTTGAGTGCGAGCAACAGCGAGACTTACAAAAAAAATCGAATCTGTACAAAAAAAATTACTATTTTTGCAAAGTTTTCAGTTTTAATATAAACTAAACTTGCTATTAACTGTTGACCTTTCGTCTTGTTTCAAGAAGGCCAAAGATTGTGTTTTATAATTAAATGTCACGCTTTCGATTGACATGGAATATAGAAAACAATGTAACTAGAAACAAACTGTAGTTACGTATAAAAAGGCTTTTTTTCCCGAATAGATAATTTTAACTTCGTAAGATAACAAATAATTTCAAAATGTAGATGCATTTTATCAACATCCTCCTAGTGATTTTGAGCCATATTTAATTGTGCATAAAATTTTCGCTTATATTGATGACCTCATCTTTGATGAAAACTACCAATAAAGTTAATAAAAGACCACCACGGAATCATGAACTTTGTTTCTAAAAAGGAAAGACTAAAATTAGTGTATTGTTGGTAACAAACACGAAAAAAATATCCAAAAGGATTGAGAACCTCCTTCTTTTTTTAAGCCGGTTAGCAATAGTATAAAATTGCCCCCGAATGAATTTTTAGTGTAAATTTTTAGTGACTAGTCAACATGATTCTTTGAATATCACTCAAAAGCACTAGTAGAATATTAATAAAATTTAGGTGGCACCATGTCGGGAATGTACAGCAAATATACATAAAAAAGTAAATATCTAATCACGTTGTCGTACCTATTGATGAGTTGGTTTTTGCAGTTTTAATTAAATTACATACTTTTTAATTCATGAGAATGAAATGGACGTAGTTAAACAGAAAGGACCCAACCCACATGAACACCAAAATTGAGTGAAACATACTCTGGAGGTAGTAAAGCTTATTATACTTTCGTTCAGGAAAAGATCCTACAGATAAACACAACTATGACATTTGTAAAATCTTTACATACCAACCCGCATCTATGGCCAGTACATATTATTATAAATATATAAACTTCAAAGTCAATTATCTCAAAACTGGTCAGATGTGGATTGGGTCCTTTCTGCTTAACTACGTCCAAATTGTGTCCGCAGAGTGTTTGAAGGTACATGGCTTTATAAGAATTAGTAGCTGACTGCGCCTTAATTATAACATTGGTAGTAATTCTGCTGTTCACAAACTAAACATATTTTAGATGCATGATATCTTTTTCAAATGAAACAAAAAAAAAGAAACGTTTCAGACATGTTAGATTAGTCCGAACATGTCAAATTGTGATGTTTTTAGGCAACGTTTTCCGTGTTATAGATTAAACGTCTTTTTTTTTTTTGAATGACTAATTTGTTGCTAATCTTACGATTTTTTACAACTTCACCGAACTTTGTGGGCCGAGCAGAGTGCTCAGCCCGAGACATCATTATTTAGATGGATTGGGATGTTACCTACAACGCCAGCACCAAGGGCTACTGGGTGGACTTGATGGAGGAGTATTTGTGGCTCGTCGCTCGGCGTTAGGTGCCGGGCGCAAGAGAGGTCTTCGTCGCCGAGACCGGCGGCGACGGTGTAGTGTTATGTTAAAGTGATGTGAGATTGTCGTGTTCCGGTTTGGAGTTGGGAGAATAGCGTTTGCCGCGGTTATTGGGTCCGGAGGATCCGATAACACGTGGCGAGGTCTTCTATGATTGGAGGGAGCGTTTGCAACCGGTGTGTAGTCACACGCGGATGCTATCACCGGATTCGATTAAACGTCTGTAGAAATGACGTGTACGGTCTAATTTGACAGCACTAAAAGTGTTTTGTCTCTTTCAGTTACTTTCGTTGAAAGAAGATAGTGATAACTTAAAATTAGTTTAGTGCGCAACAAAATTACCACCATTACTTGGGATTCAAAACGGTACCCAACCAAACCAATCACTGTTTTTATGGTTATGTGTACATATTTATGCTATCCATTTATTTAGCATGCTGTGTTTAAAAAGATGAAAATGAAATAGACATAGACATTGTAAACCTAATAAACAAAAAATTGCTTGTATCTTACGAATCTATTTTTCGAATGCGCTACGACTGCTGTAATTTATGGAAGAAATTAAACGAAAATTATAACGTCAAGTTGTTTGATGTTTGATAGTGAAATACTTTATAATAGTACTCGTAAAACTAAACGGATCTGTTTGAAGTAATGAAACTCATACAATGACAGAGTAATGAATATAATACGGTCCTGGAAGTATAATAGTTAAGCGCTGTAAAACTGTAAAAACTGTCTACAACCGTCGCAATTTGATATGGTCCCACGTAAGTTTTATCAAAATCGTACAGTAGTAATATTTTAATTATGCACTTCGGCTATATTCGTCAAGCTTCGGAAATCCGAATGTATTTTAAAGATATCTATATAGATTTCTATAAATTTTAGAGAAAGAAAAAATTTCGCCCCAGACAGGATTTGAACCTGTAACCTTTCGTCTCAAGCCGACGAATGCTCTAACCAATTGAGCTACTGAGGATTCAAGTCCCGTGGCGAAATTTTTAATTCCTTTCTAACCCGTTAACGCAGGTAGTTATGTCCTATAGATACACAATTCTGAGTACCCACCAAATGAGTTCATCATTACAGATGAAATTCACATTTTAGAATGGCCATAACTTTCGTTTCTCGCAACGTATTTTTATTTTTTAGCACTTGCCCTGTGCTTAAGATAGATTTCTATAATTTTTAATTTTTTTTCTTTCTTTAAAATTTATAGAAATCTATCCCAAGCACAGGGCAAGTGCTAGAAAATAAAAATATATCTATATAGAGTTACACGTAATTAATCATTTCGCTTAAATTTAGATTAGGTCAATTTAAAAATAAAGATGTAAAGTGTAAAAAGATTAAAAAGTGTAAAGCCGAAGTGCATAATTTAAATATTAGTACTGTATGTAGTTTTTTCTTTCTTTAAAATTTATAGAAATCTAACCCAAGCACAGGGCAAGTGCTAAAAAATAAAAATATATCTATATAGAGTTGTTATTACACGTAATTAATCATTTCGCTTAGATTTAGATTAGGTCAATTTAAAAATGAAGGTGTAAAGTGTAAAAAGATTAAAAAGTGTAAAGCCGAAGTACATAATTTAAATATTAGTACTGTATGTAGTTTTTAAGTTCTATAATTAATATGTAATAATGCACAAATTTTGCTTACTAAATAGACAAATAAACAAAAATATGGGTTATTAAATATAGTCGTAACTCAAAAATATGTAGTCTTTGGACTAGTTGGACATGATAAAATTAATGTGAAACTACTTCGGAGTTATGACTTATCTTTTTAATAAGACCTTCAACATCGGTTAGCTATAATTGGACTCCTCCTTTTACGAGTCGGTTAAAATCACACGCAAAGTTCTAGAGGAACATAAATCTTAGTAACATATTGCTATAAAATTATGACAATTCTTAATTCTTATTTCTTACCTCGCACAACAACGCAAGAGTCAGTTAACGAGGGCGGTATTCCCAAATGATTATGACTTAGGGACCTTCAATAAAAGACCGTACTCATTCCTTAAGGGTCGGCAAAGCATCATTGATACTCCTGGTGTTGGGGATGTCCGTGGGCGGCGGTGATCACTATCCATCAGGTGACCCACTTGCTCGTTTGCCTCCTCTTGTATAAAAAAAAAGAAAAAAAAGAGACAAAATGATAAAATATAAACAGAAACGATAAGACTGTGGAATTGTCAAAGATTGGTGTACGCTGTTTTAACTCGCAATTTTAAACTCCATAGATTAATAGTTTTAACATTTGAATAATTTTTTTTATGATATTGGAAGGCGAACAAGCAGACGGATTTCCTGATGGTAAGAAATTCACGCCAACTAGAGACAGCAATGGTACTACCATTGGTGTCTCTAGTTGCGTGCGTGGCCAAACTGAGGCCCGAATGTTAGGCCTCGAACAAAAGTAAGTTTACCGGCTACCTTACCCTCCAAACCGGAATACTTCATGACGTTATGGCGGCTCTACCACCTAGTCAGATGTCACGGTGTTAGTGACGGTAAGCCTATGCTCGCCTTTTACGAGCTGCCTGGCAGGAAGACAGATGGTCTATTCTGCAAAGGAGCCCGGACCAACAGTCCTTTGCAGATGTCAAAACGGGATCGTTAATTTGAAGATTTTGCCTTAGCATAAATATGCGTCAGTATGGAAACAAAGCCTAGTTGATAAAATACTTCACCACACTCCATTACATCAATAGAGTTGTCATGTTATTTGTTTTATTAAACTGAAAAAATACGTAGTTTATAAATAGCATATGTAAGTAAGTAATCTGTCATTTCGGTTGTCGTGCGCTATTAGTCTTCTTAATTAAATTGCAATAGAAATATAATGTTTTTATTTATAGCCTGGCGAAATTCACAAAAAGCGCACAAAGCTACATAGAAAGGCAATGTATAAATTAATAAATTTTAATTATATTTTTATCTTTTAATGTATTTTTGGGGAAACCTGTAAAGATTTTGTTTATTTGTTCTCAATAAATAAATAAAAAAAATATTTTTTAAAAGATCACAGAAACACAAATACCAACTTTTAACAGTACTGCACCGCGAAAACCAGTAAACGGTCTCGTCGATGCGCATGTTTGTGTGAGTATGCCGTTTCGAACTTTTGTAGGCAATTTCATACTGTTTCATATTTGTACCGTGACTGTGTATTTATAATACAATATCTTCAGATACAACAAATAAGTCTTTTAGTAGCTTTGGCGGCATCGAGAGAAAAAATAGTGGAAGGTTTTTTTTATAATCATTGAATTTCGTGTTTATATTGAGTGAAATTTGTCAATTTTGGATGGCATTTTGTACATGTTCAGTGAAAGTGCACAAATGAAGTAATCATGACGATATTAGCGTATCGTGTATTTCCTCTATGCCGCCAAATTTTACTATCTGAGCTTGAGTAATGAGGCCACCGCTTTACCCAAGACCCTGACATGACTTATGACTAATTATAATAGAATCCCGATTTTGGTAAATTTGATGCAATTTTTTTACTAATGGCAAAATAATAACGTGAATGTCAAAACCTAACAAAATAAGTCTTTTTTGTGTTAAATTGTTTTTAAAGTGATCTCCTTATGGTAAAAAATAACTGTGGCCTGCACACAGCATAGATTGGAAACACAAGTCATTATCCTGAAGCCAGGGTAAAAGTCCTATTATGCAAGTCTACTGGCTACCCTGTCCTCCAGGCTGGAACATGACAGAGTCATTATGGCAGCAGGAACAGATAAGCTGATGGTTCCCTTTCGGGCAAGTGCTGCACAGCACTCAACCACCAGTGGTCTTGTCTGTAATGTCCTATATCAGCGGTTGGCAACCCGCCCTTGGGTACTTACTTATTTACTTGGGTAAATATTACAACTGTGGCCCGCCTTTATGTTGCCGCCTTGTGGCCCTTGCCTGACAAAAGGTTGCTGACCGTTGTCCTATATTTTAACCTGTGTTTGCCTCTTACGAGCTACCTGGCAGAAAGAAAGATGCTCTATTCTACTCAGAAGACCCGGACCAACAAGGGAGAAACATTACAATGTTTTTATAATACTAATCTTCTTATATTATTTTGCATCTAAAATTAATATTAGGTAAAAATTATTTTTTTAATTTAAATTTTACCATTATCTGTGGTCTAGCGGTTCAGTGATTGGACTTGACTGCAAGAGGTCTTGGGTTCGAATCCCGGGTCGGGCAACAAAAAGAAAATTGGGTTTTTCCAATTTTCTGATAAAAAAACGTTGCTCGGGATTGGATATGGGCCTGCTTGGCGATAGGCTTGCCACCTATCACATTGTGGGACTTAGTGTCTTCGGCTAGTCGTGTGCAATGATTGTGCCTCTGTCTACCTCTTCGGGGATATGGGCGTGAAGATACTTTTTTATCATGTGTAACAAATATAAAAAAAATCATAGTAAAGATACACATACATATCTTTACGCCAAGTCCCTTACTTGATAGGCAGAGAGTATCGAGTGCCAAATCTCACCTTGCAGACATTTCTAACTTCCTTTACATTCATTACCTTTTTCATACAAAAATGCCGGTTTCGGAGTATGATTATGATATTCAAAATCAGTAACGTAGGTTAAAGTTAACTAAAACAAAGTTGAGTCAGTTTTCTGCTATAGTAATTGTGTGTTTAAAATAACATATCTCTAGGATCTGTTAAGTCGTAAAAAGTCCCAAAACTGAAAAATGCACATCTTGTAAACTAGGCGACTAAGGGGCCATGTATGCTAAACTGCGTCAGAAATATACTGTTTTTTTTTTTCATACAAAGAAATTACGGATCTTGGCAACAAAAATACACAAGATTAACATGAAAATGTTTTATGAGACTAGTTTTTCCAAAACACGATTCATTTCACTTTGCTCGATAGAAAAAAATCAAAAAGTTAACCCTTTTTTGAAAGCAAAACCGAACTGTCTACTTCAATTATGAAAATATCGACACCAGATTTAACATAAACATAGATAAGTATTATACCTAAAAGATAACTGTTTCAGTTTTTATATATTTTTTTCAAATTACTTTTATAGTGTCAAAAACAGTGATTTGGCGCTTAAGACATTTACTTTAGAGCGCAATATTTCATAGTAATCATGGAACGGGGGTGTACGGCGATTGGCTCTTCTGGCTGACTAAGTATGGGGCCTTCAAGGGTTTTCAATATATTTTTATGCTGTATCAAAAGAAATAATAAATATTATTGCAACATGAATCAAATTAAAAAAGACACATTTTGTTTTTGATACCCGACACGAAGATAGAACCCAGGATCCCATGAAGACAAGTTCAACATCGGACTGCGAGACCACAGAGGCGATTAAATAAATGTTACATAATTATAACCATAAAATAATTTCAGTTTAAAAACTTTTGTAACTTTTAAGGGAATCACGAAAGGAGGCCCTAGGGGAAAGCCTTGCTAATGCGTGGCCCGAGGACCATATAATTTAATAAAATGTGTTCATGTTTTATAATGGAAGATCGTAAAATATAAAAATCTTACAATCTAAAAATCCTAGCCTTGCAATGAATCTTCATGAAATCTTTTGTGGTGTGTTTTAAATTCGTTTTGTACGTTTTGTAAATTTTTTTAATTGATTATATAACTAAAGTTGTATGTATTTCACTTAAGTAGTTTTTTTTTCTGATTTTGTCCAAAAACCCTAATTTGCGAACATCTTTTTTATTTAATTTTTTCAAATTTTCATCAACAAAAAAAATAAGAAATCCTCTTTACGGCCATATTCCCGAAGAGGTAGGCAGAGGCACAACCAATTCACCTGCGACTAGCTGAAGACACTAAGTCCCACAACGTGATAGGTGACAAGAATATCGCCAACCGGGCACGTGTCCAGTCGACAGATAGTTATTTTTATTAGAAAATTGAAAATACACATTTTCTTGTTTTTTCTCTTGTTTTGGTGATCGAACCCGGGAATTCAAGAAATCATGTCCGACGCCGGACCGGTAGACCACAGAGGCGATAGATAGATCTTTTATATTGAAACTGTTGTATATGATATGTGATACGAGGGTCAAACTGAAAGTTCTTAGAAAATCAAAAACTAAGCATTCTAGCAAGTTATTAGTTTTATTATAACTTTTCAAAATAGCGTCCATTTACATCAATACATCGCTGCATTCGATGGAACCATTGAGAAAAGCACCTTGCCCACTCGGCCTTAGGGGTCTCTTCGACGGCGTTTTGAAACGCAGCCACTGCTTCTTCGGCGTCCATAAAATGTTTTCCTCGAAGTTTTTCTTTTATTTTCGGGAATAAATAAAAATCGCAGGGTGCGAGGTTGGGGCTATACGGCGGGTGACCCAGTCATTCCACGTCTGAGGTCGCCAAATAGTCGACCTTGAGTCGAGTTTGCCTGGCGGTGTGCGACGAGGCATTGTCGTGATGAAGGAGGATCCTGCTGCGAGGTCGTTTCTCTCGAACTTTTTCCAAGACAAGTGGCAAACAGTTGTTAGTGT
>NJDC01000666.1:3750-21036 GCA_002245475.1 Calephelis virginiensis | reverse complement strand
GTAAAGAGTTCTATTTTCAAAATTTAAACTTATTTTTTTAATATAATGCTTTTAAGTTGCCAGTTCTAAAAACTTTCAGTTTGGCCCTCGTATGTTGTAATATGATGTAATGAGTGATGAGTTATGAGTGATGGCTCTGTTGTAATTAATAGTATTTCATAACATGCTATTCAAAAGTATAAGCTTATCTTAAAAGCAAATTAAATGCATTCACAAATAGTAATAACTAATTCAAATAAAATTAAAAATGCCCGAATAAAATTGTGCAAGTGCAATATACTTAGCACCATAGTTTTTTGTAGCTATATTTTTTTATATTTACTCGGCCAACAATAAACTAGTTTTGATGATTTCTTTTAGAAATGTAAGTCGTGATTCCGAGTGGAAATTTTCGTCTAAACGTCATTGTTACTCTAAAGAAGTAAAATTTAGAAACCATCTAAGAATTATTAGCTTCGAAAAAATAACTATCAAATCTTGAAGTGATACGTAAGTACATAATGCATTAGTTTTTAGCATTTCGGCCCTCATGTGAACATCTGTCATTAGTACAGTTTACTTAATTGGAATTAAGTTATTACCTGATTTCGCTATCAAGATTGAATTAATAAACATTAGTCATAATTTGTCAAAATTAGTCATATCAGAGTCATAGATTTGGCGGCACCGAGATCAAACACACAAATTTCTCTTCATGAATACTTAATTTATGCACTTAACAAAATCATACCAAATGCCGCCAAAAGTAACTAATTTTACTCAAATTAAATTAAACTCAATAATAAGAATTTTTTTTTATGATATTGGAAGGCAAACAAGCAGACGGATTTATTGATGTTAAGAAATTCACGCCGCCTAGAGACACCAAAGGTGGTAATGGTGCGTTGCCAACCTGAGGCCGGGATGTTAGGCCTCGAACAAAAGCAAGTTTACCGGCTATCTTACCCTCCGAACCGGAACACGTCATGACGTTATGGCAGCAGGAATAGGTAAGGCGGTGGTACCAATCCGGGCGAGTCGCTGCTAAACTCTACCACCTAGTCAGATGTCACGGTGTTAGTGACGGTCAGCCTATGCTTGCCTTTTACGAGCTGCCTGGCAAAGAAGGTAGATGGTATATTCTACAAAGGAGCCCGGACCAACACTCAATCCCACTAAAACCCACATATCGTAGTCAGTACAAAGTCGACTTACCGTTAAGGATAAAAAGTTGACAGTACTACACATATACATATCTTAAAGCCAAATCCTTTTTGAAGTAGGCAGAGTATTGAGTGTCAATTGTCACAATTTCCTTAAGATCTAACTAGGTAGTTTGTATGAAAAGGGTAATGAATGTGAAGGAAGCTAGATAGGTTTGTCAGGATTGGCACTCGATACTCTCTGCCTATCTCGTAAGGGACATGGCGTAAAGATATCTATCTATGTATGTATTTACCTACCTAGTTTCATTCACAGTCATACAAACACGCTGGTTTTGGTCATTTGAGAGATTTAGTCATGGAATGTCAACCTAAATGTCCAACTCACAATTTTAATGTTATAATATTATGTTGATGTTACACAATAATTATCATACATTAAATTCCAATACCATGAAATATTTAAAACTCACCGCAAATTGCAAAGATTATCATATTTTAACAATAACTATAAATTGAATTCATAATAAATAAATATACTATGAAAATTACACTATTGCACACTACACAAGCCTGATTTAATATAGTTATTCTTTCACACTATACGATAGAGATACCGTCTTGCAGATATTAAATAAGAATACTGCTATGAATACTGCGCTAGAGTCGGCCAACTGAACTGATTTCGGCACAGTGTTGGCAAAGAATATGAAATTAATTAAATAGTTTAGTTGTTTCATGACTTAGAAATTTTTGAACCCAAGTTATTGTAAATCTTCCTGAAAATGGTAGAGGTTCTCAATTCGACTGTATGCTTTTATTTTTTTTATATGTTTGTTATACAATTCCTGTTCTAAATGATAAACGGATTTGGTTTTTTTTTCTAATGGTAAGTAATAATTCAGAGATGATTGGATATCAATTTGATGACAATGCAGCTCACAAGCTATAACTGTAGGTTATACTAACTATAGGTTTTTGTGTTATAATTAATCTATTTATTTTAGTAACTTATGAAATTAAAAAACTATCAAATAAAAAAAAAGAAAGCGTTTTTGCAGTTTTAATGTGCTATTTTTTTTTATTAATGTAACTTTTGTGTTGTCCCATAAAGAAGCCCACTTTAGCATCGTCCATAATTAATCTTACCAGTCAGACCATAAAGCTGTATTTACTATATGTTTTCTAAAAAATCGCATAAACTCCTTCCACAAAATATCAGGGAAGTACCTTAAATCGTTTCAAATGAGTAATAACTAGGTGCCTTAAAGAAAAAGCATACTATAATTTAGATGATTTTTTTGGAGACAAACACTTTTTAGCAGTAAAATCCAAGTAAAATCATATAGTTTTTTATAATGGCTTCTTTTTTTTTAATTTGAATTTATTGAATTTTATTTAAAACTGTCCGAATTGAAATGACTATTATTATTATTATTTTGAGATTATGTGCCTAATATTATTTCTTTGACATTAATCGATAACATGTAATTATTTGTTGCTCATATTGTATTTTTTATTTATTTTAAATGTAATAATTTGTGGGTTAATTTAACGTCTTTTAAAATAATTATATTATATTTGCATGCCAATAATTGGTACAGTAGTAAGCACTATATATAGAATGTAAGACCTAATATGTACCTAGACTACTGAAATGGGCAAATAAATAAACATAAACATAAAAACTTTTACAATTATAATACAACTTAGCAAGATGTTTTTTTTTTTAATCAAAACACTACAAAATCGGCATGCAAAGTTACTAAAAACCATTTCAGTCATTTCTACTTTCCAACAAAAAACCTGACCAGTCAGACACACAGTCATACACAGATTCATCAAATTTATAATACACCTCTTTTTCCTTTATGCTTTATTATACTTAGCAGTTATTCCTTCACATTCTCTTATACGAGAATATGTTGACAAAATTGGGAATCTATCTTCTAAACATTTCTAGCTATATTTTATTTTCTCCACCTCGTTGGTTGAATGGCCAACGTTCATGCCTAGCTCCACCGGCCAACCGCAAGGTTCGGGTTCGATTCCCGACGGGGGGCAGATTGTGTGATGAATATTTAGACGTCTACTTTTCCGGGTCTGGATGTTTATTAAATCTATTCTGGTATTTATTTAAGTAGCCAACACCCATAACACAAGCATGGAATTTGCTTACTTTAAGTTTAGATTCAATTTCTGTAGATTGTGCTGGTATAGTAATTTATTGTTATTTATTTATATATGAATAAAAATAAATTATCTCTGGAAAAGTAACCCAAATTGACATGATATCGAAATACTAGCTATCACGGTAAACTTGGTAACGTTAAATTATTGCTTCCCCGCACTTCTATCCTCAGTTGTTTGCCAGTATGCATAGATAATAAATCGACTGCCCGTAAAAATAAAGGATTTGTTATTTTTTTATAAACAATTTCTGTTAATCATTTTGTCCAATACAATACAATCTGAATGAAAACAGTCTTACTAAACTTGTAAACTTTATTGTTAATAGTTTATAACAGTTTTTGAAAAAAAAAATCTGTTCACATCTGTTAATTTATAATCTATGACAAGATCTAATATTAGCGTCGGTGTGACGGCGGTCGCGTATCAGTTATAGTTTTTATTGTATGGTACACCGTCCGGTGTATTTCTGGAGCACTTGGGTTAACTGTTTGACGTGGCTACTGAAAACACTTTATAGTTTAGTTAGTTTATTTAATTCCTTGGTTTAAGTTTAGATTATTATTTAATAATTTTGAAATAGTAAATCTACGTAAACTTATTAAAAATGCTTATAGGTTGTGAAAAATAAGTCATAAAAAGATTACCTACTTTTAATGAGCTGTTTCTAGAGAGAATAACAAAAAGGCAAAAAAAACTCACTATTTTCAAAATAATGTAATTTTCTTTTTTCGTTATGTGAGACCGTTTCGTTGGCCAAGGGGTTGGTGTAATCTCGGGTCAGCCCGGGTTCGATTCTCGACGAGGAATTTTGACTTTAAATTTATGGTCCTTTTCTGAATTGGGTTGTTTATTTAGTTTATTTTATTTATATATTTATAAGTATCGGTATGGTTGATTAACATTATATAACATAATCATTTAATCTGCTTACTTTTGGGTTGAATCAATTTGTGTAATTTGTCCAAGGTTATTTATTTTTTTATTCATATAATTATTTATTTATAAAACAAAGATGAAGAAAAACAAACTTGCGTGTTCAATTGTAGCATAATTATATAAATTTGGAATTTTGTAAAAAAAACCTTTTCCCTACGAATGAATACTTGAGTTTTTATAATTATAATTTCTAAATTTTAGAAAAGATTGGAAATATCGGTTGTTATATTACGGTCCTAAATATCATATACAATAATATTAACAGGATCAAACAAAATAATAGCGGGTCTTAGCGCTATCGAGAGAAAAGCGAAGTTTTTTCATAATTATTGAATTTCGTGTTCATATTGAGTGAAATTTATCAATTTAGGTAGCATATTATACAATTTAGTTCAGTGAAAGTGCACAAAATATATAATCATGAAGAAATTAGCGTATCGTGTATTTCCTCGTTGAGGCCAAACCTCACTACATGAGCTTGAGTAATGAGGCCACCGCTTTACCCAAGACCCTGACATGACTTATTGATGACTTATGACTAATTTTAATTAATTCCCGATTTTGGTTTTGATGCAAATTTCAACTTGACTAATGGCAAAATACTAACGTGCATGCCAAATCTTATAGACAGAAAGAAAACAGGATCGAACAAACAAATGAATAAAATAAAAAAGAACTTTTTTAGAACAAGCTTTTATTTAAATGCTCTAAAAAGAAGAAAATAACATTTTGTCTTTAAAAATACTAACTACGAACTTATAATTTAATTATACACAAGCTTATCGCGCGATTTACTCACGTTAATAAACTTGTAGGTACCTACTTATTGATTTTTGTAAAATCTGCTAAGTTTAAGTTAATAAAATTTCAATTTCATTAAATATTGATAATCGCGACAAGTTTTTATGGTCATATAAGTTGTGTATAATGAGGTTGTAAGTGCATAGGTAATATTTTTAAAGACAAATTTGATCGTATATTGTCATCCAAACTAAACATGTATTCAAAATTTCAGCTAAATCGTTTGAAGATATCTGCTTCAAAATTGAGTTCAAAGATTCCACCCGAACTAACATACATACATTGCAAGTTAAATAAAAGCTTTTAAAATATTATTAACCCACGACAGAAAAAGGAGGGTGTTATTGTTTGTCTGTTTAGGACATCAAACATTTTGAACGGATAAAAAAATTCGACGCCGATTTTTTGTTTTGAAAGTTAATGTGATCGAGGTGTATGGTTTTTAGTTACTTTAGGTTTAGAAATTATAATTTTTTGAAGTGAAAACTTCTTTAGCGGCGTTGCGCACTTTTTTTTTGGAATGGGTAAAAACTTCGAAACTTGATTCAGGACACGTGACCTGATTCGTAAGACAAAAATTAGTAAGACGGCGCAGGGCGCTAGCGCGAATGTTCGTGGTGTCATGTTTGTGTACGATAGCGCAATAAATGAATATTGTATTCTACCACATAAATGATAGTGCTTTCCTACTGATAATTAAAGCAATTAGTGCAAAATTATTCCCTAACCATTCCAAAATATCAAAAATGCACAACGTTAATATTCAAGTTTTCACTTCTGTCGGCACCTGGTTTTTTTAATTTTAGGGTTATATTGTAAGCATTTGTTGCAGGCTAATAAAACATTTTATTTTGCAAAATAAAGAATCATGCCGGATGGATTTTTATTTTTCTTTACGTTTATTAAAATAAAAAAAATAATAAAAGACTGTTTTAGTACTAAAATATTGAATATTAATAAAAAACCAAATAATGAACCTGGCAAAAAGTGACAGTATACAAAATATTTAGATTAATGTAAAACCTTGTCATCACTATAAAATACAAATAATTACGTTTCACTCAGTAAAATTTTTCGTGTTTTTATTAGAATTTGCTTATTAGAACCTTTGCAACCTTTTCCCAGTAACTGTTGACGAGTTCCACCTGAACACCACCCTCAGTACCCTCCTAATTTTAAGAGAATCTGAATATTCTTTTTAAACTTGTTAACTTCACAAACAAGAAACAACAAACGCTTTTTCCTCGGCTCAATGTATAAAAGAGAGTTTTAGCTATCAGCAGACTTCTCGTTTAAAAAATAAACATTTTTTTTTATTTTTAACGCATAACAAGTCTTTGACTTTTAGTTTAATAACTAATCAAGTAATTTTAATTACAGGTTAATTTCAGTAGTACATTCCTTCAGATTAGATGATAAGAGAGAAAAGTTTAGTTACGACTGATATGAATATATACCACCGCCTAATCTTTTTCTGAAATAAATTGTTGTTTTTTTTAATTGGTCCGGGGTCAGATTTGACTTCTTGAGGTCCTGGGTTCGATTCCCGGGTCGGTAAACAATGGAACTGGAAAATAAGTATTTTTTTTTTTATAATCACGTTGTCCGGGATTGTACATGTGCCCGATTCGCGGTGGCTTGCCACCTATCACGTCGTGGGCCTTAACCCGTATTCAAGAAAACTTCTTAAGTGGCTAAGTATTAAAAAAAACGCTGTGCGAATTACGACATTTAGATATGCGTTTCTTATGTCAAGTCATCCAACTTCGATTTCAAAGTGAGTCACTGTATACAAACCTAATAATAAATAAGTATTTTCCTCCATTTTCCTGAGATTCTTTGAATAATTCTAGACTTGGTAGCAATGAGATAACCTCGGAAGTATGCTCTTTTAAAAAAATTTAAATCTGTTCAGAAATGAAAAACGAAAAAATCGATCACCATACATAAAATGAATCCCCTTTGTTGTCGAGCAGTCTGGCGTCGGGCTTAACTTCTTGAGATCCCGGGTTTGATCCCCGTTTAAAAAAAACTAAAATGTGTGTTTTCAATTTTCTAACAAAATTAATGTTGCCAGAGATGTGATATCTGCCCGGTTAGCGTTAGGCTTTGCAACTATCACATTGTGGGACTTAGTGTCTTCGGCTAGTCGAGGGTGTCCTGGTTATGTCTTTGCCTATATATTCGGGGATGTGGGCGTGAAGATACTTTTTAAAAATAAACATGGAGAAATAGACTTACATACATGAAGAAATAATGACAAACATAAACATACCTATAACCTGCTCCTTTTTACAAGTCTGCTAAAAAATCGTCCATGCTAAAAATGTAATAAAAATTACCTCTCCTCTTACTACTTGCTAGCCATTTACAATTTGTCTATTCTACACGGGATTTACAATGGGGAAAGTTAAAATGATATGAATCTTGCTTATCGAAAACGCTAGAAAAAGTTACGTTATCTTAAGTTGAGTATAGACTAGATAATTTTCTTGAGCATTTCTGTGTAATGTAACGTTCTTACGAATGGTACAATCAATATATTAATACGTGATGCCAAAACTTTGGACCCCTTTTCACGAAAATGGCAGGAGGACGCAGGAGCATAAAATTTGGCACACACAGTTTATGTGTAGGAGAAGTGCAGAACGCTAGTATTTTTAAAAAGTATGAAGAAAGAATGCTTAAAAAGTATACTTAATCAATCAATAAAACATTACCCACACTACCATGCATTTGACACACACAAACAAATATATTGATGATAACGATGGCGCACTATAAAGTTTCGAAACAAAGTAGTTAGTCTTGAAAAATGAAAATGGCGTTCTTATCAACAAGATATTTAAATTTATTATGATCGAATTTTAACCAATGGGCGACCACTAGTACAGATAAAATCCCAGTTTCCAATGTATTATTTCCATGTAATATTACGTTCCTGTAAATACTTAAATGCTCACACCGAATGCATTTTGCCGGTAACATTTCGTTGTACCTTGCGTTCATTCTTATTTGAAATGTCGGACTCACAAGTAATACCCTTAAATTATAAGAAGAAAGGTAACTAAGAATAAAAGATTGTGGTAAAAGAAAATTTACAATTAAAGACAAACTATTGCATTAATCTCTCATACTTGACGAAATGTTACACCAATACTCGTTGGTTTTTTTTATGATATTGGAAGGCAAACAAGCAGATGAATTTCCTAATGGCATAACGGCAGGAATAAGTACTGCGGTAATATCAATCTATGCGAGTAGCTACGAAAGTCTATCACCGTGTTAGATGTCACGGTGTTAGTGACGGTAAGCCTTTTACGAGCTGCCTGGCAAGAAGGTAGAAGGTATATTCTGCAAAGAAGCCCGGACCAATACGGGGACAATTATTTATAATTATTAATGAAACAAAACGGCAAACATGCTCGCCGTCGAGTTCGGGAAGGGCGATATATTGGAACATGCAATAGAGCGACTCGTTGTTCTGTTACAAGTAAATGCACTAGTCTATACTCACCTTTACATAGCGTTAGCTTGCGATTCAGCGTTTCGATACAAAATCTCATTTTCTGGTACACAAAACAAACACATTGATAGCATCTCCTGAACAATTTGTCACGGACACACATGTATTCGATTCTCGTGTAATAGATTTAGAGGATAAACTAAAGTTACTTTCTTAAAACCGTTTTAAGTTTTCATATTGCTTAATTAGTTTTGTTTTCATAATAGGTATCTTTTTGTCAAGTTTTTTCTGAGATATTAAGAAGAATCGATTGCTGAACGTCAGGAATCCTAATGACCTGCCTAACCTACACATTATTTACTCTTCATGCAAACACACTGGTTTAGAAGACTCTTGATGACACCTTAGGATAAACACTCACTCAGTGTTTTTTCCGCGCCTCCCACGGGAGAAGCTCTAAGGAGTTGTTTGGTTTGATTCCTGCCGCTGAGTTTTACCTTCAGACATCGCGTGAGAGCTTAAGGTATCATGCCTATCATCTTGAGGCATGACGATCTATAACTGTGCGATTCCGAAGACATATCTTACCAAGCGAAACATCTTTGTAGAATCAGTTACCGAGGCCGGTATTGCCAAACGTATATGACTTTGAAACTTTCAAGAATAGAGCGTACTCATATCTTAAGGGTCGGCAACGCATCTGTGATATCCTAGTGTTGAGAATGTCCGTGAGCGGCGGTGATCACTTTGTATCAGGTGACCTGCTTGCTTGCTGTAATTCTTTCCACGTGTGCAAACAAACGGAGCATTTTAATTTTAAAGTAACAGCTTTTAATACCAATCTCTTTCATTCTGATCTCAATGTTGTAAAAGAGATCGGCAAGCGCAAAGTTTTCTTTTCAACCACATTTATCCTACTTACATGCTTTTTCTGGCAGAACCTATGTAGCGTAACAATCAAAAGAGAGTCAAACACTCTATTTCCCACACCCGCGGTGTACTTTCCATCGCTGCTATTTTCGTAAAATTCTACTAATATTATAAATGCGAAAGTTTGTCAGTATGAATGTTTGTTACTCTTTCACGCTCGAATGGCTGAACGGATTTTTCAGAAATTCGGAACATAGATGTGACCTGGATTAATATACTTCTAATCTTCTAATCTAATACTTCTAATCCCGATCGCAAAATGGGTTCTGAAGAAAACGCGGGTGGAGCCTTAGGCAACAGCTAGTTAGGTAACAAAAATTAATTTTGTGCAGAAAAAACTTTGTCCATGATTATCAGTGATAATCACTGACTATCTCATCCTATGAATAGGAACACGACTGTGCCGAACATTGACATTATAGCGACGGGCACAGACAAGGTATTGGATCCCAAGCAAGATGCTGCAAAGCACTCGACCACCAACGCGCTTGTTGGTAATAACAACCATACAAAATATAGGAATATATATATAATTACTAGCTGTTCCCCGCGGCTTCGCCCGCGATAAATTGAGATGTAAGCTATCCTATCTCTCAAGTTGGATCGAACTGCACATGGTGTGCGAATTTTATTATAATCGGTTAAGTGGTTTAGGAGTCCATTGAGGACAAACATTGTGACACGAGATTTATATATATTAAATATAAAATATAAGAAAATTGGGTCCGGGCTCCTTTGTAGAATAGACCATCTGCCTTCCTGTGCCAGGCAGCTCGTAAAAGGTGAACTTAGGCTTGCCGTCACTAGCACCGTGTCGCCTAGAGGCGGACAAAAAAAAAGAATGTCGCCTAGGGGCGTACACACAAGAGAAAAAAATAATAAAGCATATCTTTGTAAACAGAATTTATATGAAACAAAAATTACATGTGGGTACTTATATCGACGGTACAATAATTACCCGGGGTCGTAGGTTCTGGGAAACCTTATAATGGATATTTATGAACTGATTTTAGTGTAGGTAAAAAGAGAGAGAGAGAGAGAGGCCTTAACTCTGGGGGATTCTCGGTCCTGGGCGCTCCACCCCTCCTGGCGTTCCTTTGTATGGTTCCAGGGTAGACGCTCGACTTAGTGAATCCCGTCAGGCTCCAACTGGACGGCGTTCTGAACTGAATCTCCTATATGTGCGATAGGTAGGGGTAGGGTAGGTACCCGTACCGTAGAACCCTGAAAGTCGAAAGCAGGAGTCAGGGAGAGGTGCCAAAAGGACATCGACGGGAATAGGAGGATCTACATTTGCAGATCTCTCACAATATTCCCGGCGACGTAGTCTTGGGACCAGCCCCCTGAATAACACAGAAGAAAAGTACATAATATATATACATAGCATTATAAGCTCTTGCGTAGGGTGATGTCGCCCGGTCTGCTAGAGAGGAAATAGTTTCATACTATAATTAGATAAACATACATTTGAATAAATACATAAATAAATATTCAAATAAATATATAAGCACAGTAGCAAATTGAATTAATAGAAGTTTCTTACCTAAGGCGGGTGTATGTTGGTTTATTAGCACCTTTATAAATATATTGGCTAACTGTAGCCTTAAGTGACCAACTATTTAATTGATTAGAGAATTGCCTGCCCGGCAGCGAAAGGACGGTGCACGGGCAGAAGGCAACCTCGCCGGGAAGGTCCCGATAGAATATCAAGTACGGCCTCGTGGTTAGGTGAGCTTATATAGATCGCGCGCTAATCACCGAGAGGCGAGGGAGGGGTACATCGTACGATGTGTTGTTTGTGCGGCTTTTCCAGGAACGTTGGTGGTTCTTATGGAATGTTTTTTATAAGTACCCACAACGTGACAACCGTGACATCTGGCTAGGTGGTAGAGTTTCGCAGCGACTCACCCGGATTGGTACCACTGCCTTAGCTATTCCTGCCGCCATAACGTCATGACGTGTTCCGGTTCGGAGGGTAAGGTAGCCGGTAAACTTTCTTTTGCTCGAGGCCTAACATCCCGGCCTCTGGTTGGTAACGCACCATTACCACCTTTGGTGTCTCTAGGCGGCGAGAATTTCTTACCATCAGGAAATCCGTCTACTTGCTTGCCTTTTAATGTCATAAAAAAAATAATATATAAAAGTATCTTCACGCCCATATCCCCGAAGAGGTAGGCAGAGGTACAACCAAAGCACCCACGACTAGCCGAAGACACTAAGTCCCACAATGTGATAGGTGGCAAGCCTATCGCCAACCGGGCACATTTCCAATCCCGACCAACATTTTTTTTATTAGAAAATTGGAAAAACCAAATTTTCTTTTTGTTGCCCGACCCAGGATTCGAACACGGGACCTCATGCAGTCAAGTCCAACACCTGGACCGCTAGACCACAGAGGCGATTATAATCGATATAAAAGACCTGGAATAACACGGAGAAAAATATATCACCTAGTAAACAAGAACATAGACTATGTTATCTGCTTAGGTTTTGGAGCAAATAGTTACAAATGCGGAATAGGTGTATCTAAACAAAATGTAACAAAACTTTCTCTTTCCAATTTTGACAAGTTCTATCTTTGGAGAGGAAACATAATTTTGTACATATTGCTTTTGAAATCATATTATAGTTTACGAGAAGTTACAAACTTTAATTTGTGGTATGAATTTTGAACACAAATTTAATTTATGTTCAACATAGTTCCTGATTTAGTTTAACCTGTATAAATTAAATTGCTGAACTACTTTTGTGTTACTTTTGTGTAGGGATACGATGACAGCAACAAGTACTAGAGGAAAACTTTGGTAACTTAAATAGTGGTAGAGTTCTGTGCAAAAATTTGCACAAGTATTGATACACCGCCTTGCCTACTCCTGTCGCCTTAAGTCTAGGCTAGGCTAGTCCTAGAACTTCTCGTCCAGAATATTTTAACTGCTTTAACTACAGATTATAGTGCAAGAATGACCTTAGTCCAATGATTTCTTATAATATACCTTCTTGTAAATAGTGACTAAAACTAAAAAGTATCACGTTCCATTTTGGAGTTTGCCAGACTTTTAAATTTTGCCAAGCAAGAACCTGCCAGAAAATATCTTTCTGCTGAATTTCATTGTGTGGTACCATTTTCTGATTTTATTCAAACTCTCAATAGTCGATCAGCTTTTGTTAATCAAGTTACTATTAAATCTATCTAGGTTTAACTAGCGGCCCGGTTCGTGCTTCGCTACGTTTAAACCAAAGACTACAGTACAAGTATAAACTGAAATATTAAAAACAAATATATTATATAATTCATGAGATAACACAACAAAACAAAAAAATAGAACAAAACCAACTGAAAAAAGTTTCAATATGACAGCACTATTCCCATCTGAAAAAAATTTCAATTTGACTGAAAAATACCCATTAACAAAACGAGTCGCCATTTATTGAATTTATTTGTTACAAAAAATGTGATAAATGAACAGCTCGACCGATTTTATGCAAACTTCACATAAACCATCTACCAAATAGTCTAAACGAAGCCTAAACATTTGGTTTGGATAAGTGAGCCCGTTCTTGAGTTATAAAATAATAACGAAAAGTGGCATTGATTTTTGTATATATAGATTAAATTTTTAACAAGATGATTAATTTAAATGAATGATTTTCCTCAAACTTTATTAATGTATAATAATAACTAGATAAATAAGGGCAGGCAACTAGCATTGTAGTATTACTAGTTTGCGTATGTACATGAGATAGTGAAACTGATTGCTGCAAATTTTTAATTTCTTAAATATACTTTTTCCTAAACAATATTTGTACCCCACTAGTCCAGGAGTAGTCGTTATTTTGTAATACAATCTTCAAGACCTATGACTGTAAATACTTCTACAAATTAATAAATTGAATTGGAAATGAATTATCCAAATAAATCAATTCATATTCAAGACTGTTCCAATTACTTTTTGAATTATTAAAATCGAACACTCCATTCAACAGAATTACGAAATTAAAAATTTCACTACTTACCTACACTCGAAAATTATCAGACGTGCAACGACCACGACACCGCGTGAGATTATATCACACTAGTGACATGATCTGATCTATCACATTGTGGGACCTAGTATCTTTGGCTAGTCGTGGGTGTCTGGTTGGCCTCTGCCTACCTCTTCAGGAAAGGGGCGTGAAGATACTTATTTTTTTGTACTATAATCTATACTAATAATAAAGAGGAAAGATTTGTTTGTTTGTTACTAACTAATAAACTATCTTAGCAATTTTAATTCTGATCTATCCCACACCTAGAGTGACCGTTCATGCTACTCTACCCCTCTACCCCGTTCGTTTTATGTGAAGTTATCAATATTGGTATTAATTTTGCCTGAATGATTTTTCTGCAACATTCAATACTCGAACTTCTTTGATAGATTTTCTGAACGGATGTTTCTGAAAACGTGTCTTCACGTTCATATCGCTGAAGAGTTAGGCAGAGACACTAAGTCCCGCAATGTCGTGAGTGGCAAGCCAACCGGACACATTTCCAATCTCGGGAAAGTGGTAATGTTATTTTTATTAGAAAATTAAAACTTGAAATATTCTGCCTTACCACAAAAAAAAAACAATCGCCTCTGTGGTCTAGCGATCCGGTATCGGACTTGACTTCTTGAGGTCCCGGTTCGAGTCCCAGGTAGGACAATAAAAAAATTAGAAAATGTATATTTTCAATTTTAAAAATAATGTTGGATATGAAATAATTCCCTGGACAGATTATAAGCCCCGTTGACGATAAGCTTGCCACCTATAACATTGTGGGACTTCGTATCTTCGGCTAGTCGTAAGTCTTGGTTGTAGTCGTAAGTGCCTCTGCCTACCCCTTCCGGGATATGGGCTTGAAGATACGTATATATATTTATATAAATTAAAACTGCACATTTTCAATTCTTTTGTTTACTCAACGATCGATCGAACCCAGGACCTGCAGAAATCATGTCGGATGCCTGACGGTTAGACCATAGAGACGATGTGTATTCCTAAATTTAAAAAAAATGTTAAAGGTTTCTGTAACTTTGGATACAGTTGAATATCACAGGAATTGCCGAAGCGCAGATAATACTGCAGAGATAATAACGTATTTCTACTATTTCCTTGAGGTAAAATTAAAAAATGAAAGCGTGTTATCAAAACAGTTAAACTGATTTAGCAATTGATACAAAAAGTATGTTAAAAAATAAATTGAACTTTGAAGAAGGAAGTAGGTTACTTATTATCTCAAAACTTCAAGGGGCAGTGTTGGAGAGCTAAATCTATACTAATATTATAAAGAGGAAAGGTTTAGTAAATAGAAAAAGTATCTTCACGCCCATATCCCCGAAGAGGTAGGCAGAGGTACAACCAAGGCACCCACGACTAGCCGAAGACACTAAGTCCTACAATGTGATAGGTGGCAAGCCTATCGCCAACCGGGCACATTTCCAATCCCGACCAACATTTTTTTTTATTAGAAAATTGAAAAAATCCAATTTTCTTTATTTTGGCCGACCCGGGATTCGAACCAGGGATCTCATACAGTCAAGTCCAACACCCGGACCGCTAGACCACAGAGGCGATAGAGGCGAAAGGTTTGATTTTTTGTTTGTTTGTTTGAAATGAATAGGCTCCGAAACTACTGGACCGATTTCAAAAATTCTTTCACTTTTAGAATACTACATTATCCCTGAGTGACATAGGCTTTGTTTTATCAAAATCGATGCAGTAGAAGCCAAGTTATGCAGGCGAAGCTAGTATTAAATAAATTGTGGATGTCCGTGGGTGACGGTGATCACTTTCCTTCAGATGACCCACTTGCTCGTTTGCCTGCTCTTGTATAAAAAAATTAGACAACGCGGGCAAAGCCGCGGGTAACAGCTATTATTGCATAAACACACATACAGCTACATAAAATTAATCAAATTGTATCAACTGCGTCCACAGTATAAGCTTCAAAACCAGGATTGATAAAGTTTAGCTTCATACGAAATAGCCAGGCCAAAGTTTAGGGAAAATTAAATAAGTTCCTTCATAAATATGTAATATGTCACCGCCTGAGTCTTGTAAGGTCTGGCCTTTGGTCGGAGCTCAGTCTACACTCTATATTTGTTTTTAATTTGCATACTTTTCACATGACCGACCATATTTAGATCATAAGGACGTCTGGTATATCCTACCGAGTGCCAGTATATAACGACGGTTATCATATCCAATAATAGGTAGGTATCTGCATGCAAAAGCTAACGTTGAAAGTACATACATACATAGATATCTTCACGGTAAGTCCCGTACGGGGTAAGCAGAGAGTATCGAGTGCCAAACTTCACGGTTCTGGCAGACCAGTCTTGCTTCCGCCACGTTGGAAATAAAAATTTATAAAATGTCAAGGCCAAATCTACTTCTAGCAGTAGTGTAAGTTCAATGAAAAATATATCTATACTAGCTGCCTATTCCGGCTTCGCTCGAATGTTAATTTTTTTTAATTATAAATTGAGATGTAAGCTATCCGATCTTTCAAGTTGGATCAAACTGCACACGGTGTGCAAATTTGATTCAAATCGGTTAAGTAGTTTAGGAGTCCATCGCGGACAAACAACGTGACACGTAATTTATATACATTAAGATAAGATATAAAAATCAATGTCACTTTTCGTTGTAATTTTATAACTTAAAAACGGACTTACCTATCCAAACCAAATGTTTAGACCTTGTTCGGACTATTTAGTTGATGGTGTGAAGTTTGCACAAAATCGGTCTAGGGGTTCATTTATCACATTTTTTGTTACAAATGAATTCCATAAATGGCGGATCATTTAGTTATTGGGTATTTTACATTAAATTGAAACTTTTTTCAGATGGGGATTGTGCTGTCATATTTAAATTTTTTTCAGTTGTTTTTAATTTTTTTTGTGTTATGTCATTCATGCGGTATATTTGTAGCAAAGCACGTATCGGGCCGCTAGTTGGAGTACATTTACTCTTATATTACTTAAAATTTCTATGTGATGAACCAGCGAGCGAGCACACAGCTCTCCTGAGAGTAAGAGACCTATATATACCAAAGATGTTGTAGGTACGTCGCAGGCCTATAACCGAGGTGTTAGGCCAATTGTGCTAGTCTACCGGCTACCCTACCCTCCAAACCAGAATATGACACTATAAGTATGATGACAGGATTGTAAGGCTATAGATTCCTACTCGGATAAGTTGCCGACAGCAATCAGCAGTCGTTTTGTTGGTAATGACAAATTTAGCCTTTGCTTTCCTCTTACGAGCTGCCTAAAAGAACGCACATAGTCAATTCAACAAATAAGGAACAAACAAACACTAGGGAAATATGTGTAAATCTTTACCTTGATTTGTTGGTCTTGGAGTTGTACTGGAACAAGCTCAGAGGAATTTGTGGGAGTATGTCAAAATGAGTAGGTACTATTTCCGTGCATTATAATTATTATGATACAGTAAAGTGTTTAACGCAGTATATATAGAGTATGAAATGACGTCGTATTAGTTAGATATTTATAACTAAAAAAACCCAGGAGACGCACAAAAGATACTGTTTTTATTTTTCCTATAAAAACAGAACGAGTGGAGCGAAGTTCACCGGTAGTACAGCAAGTAGCTTATAAATATTACAATATAATACATCATCAATTTGAATTTTATCTTTATCACCTAATGTTCTAGCAGAAAAAAGTTCCAAAAGAATGTAACCCGTTCCGTCACTATTAGATATTTTAATATTGAAAAAAAAGTATCTTGTAATCCGAGCACTTCTTTATAACAACATAACTTACCTACTTA